>CM040967.1:33455043-33525916 GCA_022985045.1 Macadamia tetraphylla
CCTAGGCCGCCCGATGCATCCATGTCTAATTCCATTTGAACCGAGTTGGCCAAATTGAAATCGGCTCGACACTTCAAACGAGCAATGACTTTGACAAAAATCCGCCACGAATTTGCTTCCCTATAGCAATGCGTTATTTTCCATTCCACATCCTCCAAATAAGAAATACAATTTATCCATCTTTGCCGAGCTATCCATGGACTTTGCCTCTTCGAAAAATAGTCACAACTCTCTTGAATCACATTCTATCGAGCCGTTTCACATTATCCTTAGCTAATTCAATCCCTATCATAAGCGCTAAAAATTCAGCCTCAAAATTTGTGCGAGTTCCTAGAAATTTTCTGAAATTTGCCACTACCTCGCCTTTTCATTCGAAGGATTCCCCGCTCAGACTTCCTGGATTACCAATAGAGCAACCATCCGAATTGATTTTTATCCAACCGGATTAGGAGGCACCGTAAAATAGTGAAGATTTCGAGGCCTTCTCCGCACCAAATACCCAATCTTCTTGCGGTGACAAGATCCGAAATTGAGATGGCTGCCTGAATGAACCAACTCTTGGCAGCTAATTTCTCTCTTCACTTGGCCAAAACAATGCTCTTTTGATTTTGAGATTCCTTGAATTTTCTTCCATTCCTCTCCAACCAAGTAAAGTAAGGATTAAAACAAAACCCTTCACCACACCCTTTAAAGATGGTCTTCTTGGCCGATCTTTCCACCAAGCTATCAAACTTTCAACTCCTTCAAATCCGAGCCACCTAAACCCAAAACAACAACAAAATTTACGCCACATGAAAAGCGCAAAGAACATTCATACATGGTATGATTTATTGACTCTTCCGCTATGCCACGAGAGTGCCTGAGATGGCAATGGAACCCTCTCTTTTCACATTATCATCGATGGCGAGCTTATTTTCAACATTCTCCATCCAAACACCGATTGGCGAGGTGAAGATGAAATTCCAAATCAATGAATACCACCCACCTTTGGCGATTCCGTCTTACTTTTCCCAAGCCGATTTTATTGTAAAAACTCCAGATGAATTTAATTCCCAATGACAAATATCATCCAGATCTGAAATTATGATATCCTTGGCCGATCAAAGATATTTTGAAAAATTGAGCTCACCGGGAAAATTCCACTCATCTTGGCAAATGAAATCGAAACCTTTGCCATCGAATCAAAGATATCTAACTGCAAACCATACATCTCCTCAATAGACTTCTTTCCACCACTATCTTTCCAAAAATTTATCCTCGACCATTCCCAACAGTCCATTGCTCATGAGCTGACCCACCATCACACCTTTTTAAGACCGGCCATATCGAAGAGGAAAGGTAGGTAGTTTTCAGCGAACCATCAATCTTCAGAAAACGAGCACGAAAGAAAACACTCATTAGAGAATTTCCATGTTTGATTTGCCATGCTAATTTGCACAAGCATGCAAAATTAACATCTCGCAACCTCCTAATGCCAAGACCGCCTTCCCTGGTAGGTTTACATACCTCATCCCACTTCACCACTATCTTCTTCCCTGTCTCCATGTCACTGACCATATGAAGTTTCGCATCCACTTTTCTACTAATTTTATTGAGCTTCCGCCACCAATAAATCCCAAATTATGAATTGGAATGCTTGAAATCACTGATTTAACCAGCTCCACCCTACCACCATGGAAAGAATCCACCCTTCCATCCCGATAACCTCTTCTTGATTTTATCCATCACGGTAACATGTGGTCCCGTTGAACTCTCCCTTGAAGATCTCCACACCTAAATATTTAGTAGGCTGCCTTGCGATTGGATTCCCATAAAAGTACTTATAAAATGTTTCTCGTGAGGGCAACCTTTCCAAAGAACAAACTACTTTTTCTAGATTAAATATCGGCGAGAATGCACGATATTTATCAAGAAAAGCCTTAAGATTTTGACAAACGGCAGATGCATTAATGAAAATGAAAATGTCATCACAAACAATAAATGGGAGGAGTTAACACACCTCGAGGCCGGAAGAGACTTTATCAAACCATTCAACCATGCTTCTAAGACCTCTCAGAGAACCTCTTACGCCGGAATAAATAAAAGGAGACAAAGGATCTCCTTGTCGGAGACCTCTACCAACCCCAAAGAACCCCACCGGCCACGTTCACCAAAATTGATACTCGGAGGATAGAAGAAGGTTGTGAATCCAAGAAATCCACCTAGATGAGAACCCAAATTTGCAGAACGCAAAAAGGAATTCCCAAGCTAGAGAGTCATCGCCTTTTGAACATCGAGCTTCGGTCCCATTCCACCACCCTAAGCAAGAATGCATCAAATTTGCGATTACGGCGAGACCGATATTTGCTGAAATTATTTTACCTCTTTGAAGCGCCTTGCTCTTCAAAATCAATTTAGGCAAAACAACAAGTAATCTTGAAGATAGAATTTTGATATCACTTTGCAATAAAAAATTTCCCCCTACATATAGGTGAAACCTATCTAGAGGCCGCCTCAACTTTGGGGATCAAGGAAATAAAGCAGTTATTTATTCCTTTAGGAAGCCGCCCTTCCTCAAAGAATTTTTTCACTGCCCTGCAAAAATCACCCTCAACAATAGTCCAACATCGCTTTTTAAAAAACTACCAGGAACCCATCAGGACCTGGAGAGCTTACAGGATCTAAATCCCAAACAGCTTGTTTTATTTCGTCCCCACTCGGGACAATCTCCAATCCTGCCACGTCCTCCTCCTCCAACACTCTGGGAATATTATCAAGAAGGTCATTATGAACCGTGATTTCATCGACCTCATAAAATTTCTCAAAAAATCGAGACATAAAACGATATTCTGTTGATCAAACCCAAGTTCCATCTTCCTTTTTAGGAGGTGATCTGATTTTCAACCTCCTAAGCTTCACGGAGAGATGAAAATCTTGATTACAATCTCCATTTTTCATCCATCTCGGTTTAGCTTTTTCAGCCCACAACTTCTCGTACATTTGGTTGGCCTTCAATAAACTGTTTTGCATCGCCTCTCGTTAAATAATTCATCATTCATCCCACCTCCTCTATCATATCTTGAACCTTCTTTAATTCCAGCTTTGCTTTATCGACCTCATCATTCGGTTAGGAAAATTGGCCTCGCCCAAACCTTTAAATTCTCCTTGACCCTTTAATTTTTGTGCGACGAAAATTGGATTACCCCTATCGAAGTTTTCCAAGCTTCCTCAACCACGAGATAAATTGATCATTTTCCATCCAAAAGCTATGGAATCGAAGGGGATATTTGTAGGTCTTTGAACATCATCGAGACAACAATTAAAGGGCATGATCGATCACAAGACAACAAAACACGCTTCACATTTCTAAACACTTCTATCCACTTCCCATTACAAAAACTCCGATCCAACACTTTCAATCGCATGACCCTTGACGATTATTAGTCCAAGTGAATTTCTTTCCGAGAAGGGATAGAAAGCAATTCACCGCATCAACCATTGCCGGAATTCAGCGGTGATCCAAGATTAAACTTACCGGACCTCTTTTCTCATGCGAGAACAGGTTGCATTGAAATCCCCATCACGACCACGGAACCAAAGCTGATATCGACAACTCCAAATCTAACCACAATTGCCTCGCATAATTTTAAAAGAACTTGCATGTACAAAAGAAATACCCACTTTACTACGGCCAATCAAAGATGGCTGATATATATTGATCGGACATACCGCAACAACGGTCTCGAAACCCCAACTTCCATATAATCCATAAATTTGGGACTTTGTCATCCCCAAAATTATGAATGAAATCCACCATACCCCAACCGACTAAAGAAAATAACGGAAATTTACATACCGAACCATGGGTTCACCAAGCATAACACATCCGGGCATGCTCCTTCACCGATGAGCGTAAGCGCACAACCCTGCGCCTTCCTAACACCCGAATGTTCCAATCTGAATCTTCATGAATTACTTCTTAGAGAATTGATTTTTATCAGACTTTTTAGCTTTGACTACTGTTTCTTTCTTTGCTTTCCACCCTCAAGCATACCTCCGGCCTCCTTCTCCGAGCCACGCCACCGTATCCATTCTTATAATTTCGAATGCACAATAGAGGCTGTTCCTTGAAAATTCCACCCGGCAAAGAAGAAACCACATGATCCTCACGGGGTCTTCAACAAGCGGCGCATAGCACCGCCATGGCAACACCACGTCCGGTCCTTGACCCCACCGAGCCTTCTATTACGAGAAGGATACCTCCCCTCAGAGCAACCTGCTACGGAGTAAGCCCCATTCGGTTCATTCCCCCAATGGATCCTTGGCGGATCACCGGGAACTCCATGGGCGGGTTCTCGTTGGGTTTGGATCGGAATCAACATCCGATCCCTCATCCATTCAAATACGTCTCCTTCCTTAGGTATAATATTAGAAATCTCTCCTTCCTTATTTATAGGATTAGAATCAGACTCTAATTCTATAACCGTCCCTGACACAAAGCCTTCCTTAATTCCATAATTTTCATCTCCGTTGGACTCCTTTCCTAAAAGCGTTTGAGACAGAGTTGGAAGGATTCAAAAATATTTGAATATCTCCCCACCTTAGCAATTTGAATTAGGAGAGATTTGATCTTGAATAGGATCAAAATTATTCTCGATGTGGCAAAGATCTTCCCCTAGAAAGAGACTCTCTCACCGAGTTACTCCCACGAGTTGACTCCATCTTCAACATATACCGCCCTGGAACCTTTGCAAATTTATCACCGACATTGCTTTTCATCATCCAATCTTTTCAGCCTACACTTGGAAATCAAATGTCCGACTCGTTACGGTATCCACAACGCCTACATTATCTTCATACACCACCTTTTGAGAAACCATACACAGAGATGTACCCGGTTCTAATCTTTCCACTGCTTCCTCCACCCTCTCGCCAAGTCGAGATATCAACCTCCACCAGACTCTGCAAAGAAGCCAAGAATGCCTTGTCTTGTTAAATACGTCTAGGGACACGAAGCCCTCCCTTTGCAATAGACAATAACACATTTTCGTACAGATTCAAGCGGAGATCGGAAACCGTATCCATACAAGCTTTGTGAGAAGTTGCTTCTCGTGAATATTAAAATCAGGTTTCCAATGTTGAAATCGAATGACCTGATCACCAATCCTAAGGGGAGACCTTCGCCACACCGCTGCCTTGTCGCCCTCGCACTGAAATTGAAAAATTACATACTAAATCGAAAGTTTGGATAGCTTGTAGTGCCTCCCAAAAGTCTCGAAACCCTGTCGAGTTGTCAAATCCCCCCTGAAAAATGCCGACTCATCATTTAAACATGTGTTTAAGTGGAGAATCTATATAAGCCTGAAGGGATCAGCCCAGAGGCCTAGGTGGGGATCTGTCTACGGCCTTGTGGAGGTCTTCCCAAATAAAATTCTTATAAATTCCCTTTTTCTTAGAAAATTTCCTAAAGGCCCCGAAGCTTTGCAGAAATTCCAAAAATCTGTCAGAAACTCAAAAAAAAAAAAAAAAGAAGAAGAAGAAGAATCCCTACAGAAGCCAGAAAGTGCCGAACCTATGTCGAATTTCGAAAATCACAAAAGATCTAAAAATCTTTGAAGTTCCGCCGAAACCCAAAAAATCCAACTCCCCCAAAAGAATGAGAAGGAGAAGCCCTTGCCCCCTAAGTTGGGAGAATTCATTAGAAATCCGCATCTGAAGCGAGGGGCCTCCCCCTTTTCAACTAATCACTAGACTCCAACGGCGGATCAAATTAGCAATGCTTATTGGTCTAAGACCAAGGATTAAAGTATCGGTATCGGTCGCTGTATCGATCGGCCAAAATTAAGATACGTATCGGAGGGTATCGTTTCGTATCGGAGATACACTAAGATACGCTAAAGATACACACATAAATGGATAGGAAACATTTTTTTAAACACTTTTGCATAAAGAATTTGTTAAAAAAAACTATTGGTAACATGTATTATGCATAAACACTAAATTGAGGGTATCGTACTAAGAATTCAAGGTTTGTAGTTGTCCCATAAATGTAAAATCCTTGTTCCCAACCTTGATTTCCACTTTAGTTAGAAAGAAATATGGCTGACAGCAACTTTGGAACAAAAACCCTTCAAAAAATCGTGTTTTTCTGAAAAATTACCCATCTTGGCCATTATATGACTGTAGCGCACTGTATCGGTACATATTGATACTCACCGATACGTATCGATACTCACCGATACGTATCGATACATATCGATACTCACCGATACGTACCGATATATATCGATACGTACTGATCGATACATACCGATACTCACCGATACGTACCAATACATATCGAAACGTACATTTTACCTCAATTTTATATTATCCATAGAGTCGTATCGAGGCATATCGTATCGTATCGATGTGTATTGGTGATGTATTGATGCATATCGGTATGTATTGTAGGATATATATCGATACAAAAGGATTTTAAAAATTTTATGTATCGTATCGGTGTGTATCGTATCGATCGATTAAATTTAAGATACGTATCGGAGGGTATCATATCGGTATCGGAGATACTTAAAACCATGTCTAAGACTATTAAAGGTTGTTGTGTCTACTTTTATGTAGTCACATTGGACTGCTTTGTGTTCAAGAAAATGTTGCTAACAGACCCATCATGGCATCAATTCATCTCATATTCAACAGCTCCTCCATCACTTTCCCAGTACCATCATCATCTGCCTTTTCCATTCATAACAATAAAAAGACATATATTCCTAGAGAATGATTCAAGGGCAACAGAACAGTTCATTCCAAAACTAAGTCAATATCTATGGGTGCATATAGTATTGAGTCGTGGCCTTGGTGAGATACAGAGGAAGCGTAATCCATACAGAAAAAAAGATGCAACTCAATGGGATGAATGACAATTTATTGCTTACATATGAAATAAAAATTTTTCTGGAATATTTTTTCATAATTTTATATTATAAACAGAAATCAATGTAGTTGCTTTCAATTATAATAAAGTGTTAACAAACATTACAGATGGACGACGAACCTTTTTTTTTTTTTTTCTGTGAATAACCGTAGATAAATAAAATAAAAAAGGGAAAATGTTGGGTATGCCGCCGATATCAAGTATGCTAGCACCCATTGTGTCTATCTCTCTCTTCCCTTTTTCTGAAATGACCCTCATATCCTTCCTGAATGATACTCCATCATGTGTTTCTATTGGTGTTATCCGCTAGTATACTTGATATCGGCGGTATACCTATCCCTCTCCCAATAAAAAAATATTACAAGACAAAGAAATTTTTTTCCGTGAATTAATAAATATATTAAAATACTAAAAAAATAAAAAAAATAAAATAAATATTACAAACGAAGATGCCACCAAAAAGAACTTAGGCCCTAGACAAACTAAGTGAAAAGAATAGAAACAACCCAAAAGAGCTCACATTGTGATAACCTGAAATGGGATCATTGCTTGCACCTGAAGAAGGGATGAAACAAAGAATGAAATTATTGCAGGTCAATGGTCTACATATTCTAATAAACAAAATATTGGTCTCCCCTCTCTCGATAGAGGCAACCAAAAATTAATCCTTATGAATAATATTTAGACTCCTAACTAACAAGCTTGCGTCTGTGCCGATAGTTCCCTCCATTACCTAGATGAAAAGATTTGATGTTGGCATCTGCAAACAAACAATTATGGTTAAAGAAATCTCATATATTATGTGAAATTTAAGTTAAAAATTAGGATAAAAATCCTTTCCAATTTCCATCTCTTGTAATTCTGTGCAATACCCTCTGCGGAGGTTCAAACCTGAACATTTCGGATTGAACGACTCAGATTAACCCTCAAGTGAAACAGCCCAAAACCATGGTTCTCCAGCTTAAACTGAACCGAGTCTACTATTCATACCCAACCGGTCTTCAAAACCTAGAGATTTCTATCCATTCCTTCTCTCGACCCCCTCTCTCTCTCTCTCTGCCCTAACTCGGCTGTCCCTCTGCCCTAACTCTGCTCTCCCTCTCTGCCCTCTCTCTGTTCAGGTTGGTTAACCTTGATAGGGTTTTGACCAAGGAACCAATGGAGAAAACTGCAGATAAAGTCTGATTGGGAATTGCAAATCCGTCGAATTTACTAACGTTGGCGGGCTTGTCACCCATAATTTTCAGCTCCGTGACAGAGTTGTCTTGGCATGCAATGGTTAGCTGTGGAGACGAAGGTGAGTAGCAAAAGTCTTCACTGTTCGTATCCCAAACTTCTATCGATTTGGCATATTCCAATTGTTTTCTTAGCTGCTACAGCACTTGGGTTTGAGAGGATTGTAATTGATGGGTAACGGGGATGAAGAGAAATAATGAAACAAATAGCAGAAGAAACGCTCTTGAAGATCCCATTGAAGAAGCAACAGATTTTGGGATTGTTTCAGAGCTCAGGAAGAACACATTGAGTTACCTCAAAGAAAAGCAACAATATGCAAGAAATTAGAAAATGGAAGAGGGACTTTCCATGTTGGGTTTCACAAGGTTAGTAAGGGTTACAGAAGGAAGGCTTAGGCCTTGGATATCCAAGTAAGTTCCATGGGAACCATGGAACAGTTAGAAAGAAATACCAGAAGCACGTTCCAGTACAGAGCCAGGTGCTCTTTTCTTGCAATGTAGTCTTCAGTTTTCATGTGGAAAAAAAAAAAAAAAAAAGGGCTATAGACTATAGAGCTTTAATTCCAAGCAAATTAAGGAAAACCATGAAGGAGAAGAGAGAGAGAGTGAGAGAAAGAAGAAACCTGAACCGACTCGGTTTGGTTTAAGCTGGAGAATCACGGTTTTTAGGTTGTTTCACTAGAGGGTTCATTTGAGCCATTCAATACAGAATGTCCACGTGTCGACTTCCGCAGGGAATATTGCACGGTATTACATGAGATGGGAATTGCAAAAGATTTTTATCCTAAAAACTATGAATACGCAATGAAATAGAAAGGGGAGATAGATTGTAGTTATATTTAGCTTATCTTGAGAGCCGGTATTATATATAGCCAAGTTACATGAAACTCATGTGTCTGGTCAAAACTTTGAACAAACTCTAACATGCTAGGATCTCTCTAAGATGCGGGAAATCTTTCTTGCTCTCTCTAAAGCCCTTCGGCCTCTTTCATCTACACTTTTACATGATGGAATTAGACAACCGGAGAGGAGGAACCCAAATTATCTTAGTGTTCTTGTCACCAAAATTTAAAATTCTTAGTATTTAAAAAACTATAGAATGACAAAGGGAATATTCCCCAAAATGTGAAATTTATGATAAAAGGGACAAGGGGAGAGAGCTCCACACGATTTTGGGGCTCTTCCTCCCCTAGCGAAAGTTTTTTTCTCTTCCCTCTCTCCATTATGAGTGAGTGCGTGTTCTTGTGCGTGTGTGTGAAAGAGAAAGTAGAGTTTATAAAACCTTAATTTTTTGTGAAAACTACTCTCTCCTCCGTTGAACATGGATTGAAACTTCACAGCATTGAAAGGATTCAATACCTATTGTTCAACCGAGAAAAGCTAGTATCTGAAGGAGGAACTTTGATTGCGGTGCTAAAGTAACCATAATATATGATCTTGAATTTATTTTTATTCTCTTGGATCCGAATGGAAAAGTTCCCCACTCGATCCGAATCCGTTGCAAAATTTTGGTTAAACCAACAACCCATGATGGAAACTTCAATAATTAATCATCTAGACACACCACTAATGTATGACCTTGTAATTCAGTACATAACCAAATAAAAAAAATTACATTATCTTGCAGCTTGTTTCCACCAAAGTGGTGAAGTAAGAAGTTGTAACCCTCTTTTAATTGCCCCTTATCTTATTAAGAAAATTCTATAGTACAATATTTAATGTAGTGGTAAAAAAGGACTTTTATTAAAAACTTGAAAGTTTTTCTAATGTAATATTTCATTCAGTTTTTACATGAAATTGCATTATACTCTCATTGAAAAAAAAAGGCTGTTATCTTAAAAGGGCCAAAACATTAAAGTTACAACTCCTTAGTTCATTACCTTGGTCACAATAAGATTTTCCCCTTTAGCTTACCTTTTTTATATTTTTTATTTTTATGCAACACCATTTTCATGGGACCTTCTAGACATTTATTATGCATGATCGAAATGATTTATTTTCATAACAAAATAAGTATTCATAGGACTGATCCTCATTCACTCTAATCAATATGAAGTTGCCTATAAATACCCTTATATTACATTTAACATATCAAGAAAGTTTACAGATGTACGATTTACAAGATAACATTGAGACGGAGGAAATCAATAGAAAAAAGTAAACTTATGTTAATTATGAGTTATTGATTATGTATCATGTCTTGCGAATTAAATTCAATTCCAATAATTTTGTTGTATTTTTCAAGGAGGACGATGAACAACATCTTCTTGTTCTTGTCTACCATCACCATCAAGCATCATATAGTTATTCTCTGCAACTACCTTGGAATGCAGCTTTTCATCCGACCAAACTCTAGCTTTGAGAGAAGAAGATGTCATCTTTATGTGAATCATATATGAGCGGCCGCTTTGATAAAAGAAGGTTAGTGGGAGTTAATAAAGACTCAATGCTCTAGGAGATCAATCACATCAAATCATGGTGGATGAAGAGATTCTCTCTTCACCCTTTACTTGAGAGAGAAAAATTTACTCCATAATTTATCAAGGAAAAAGCTAGGCACATTAACATTGTGCGAAGCATGTGTTCTAACCCCTTGGAAAAGGCCCATGCCCCTGCCATCCCAAGCCCTTTATTGGTTGAGCTGCTAGCTCTAAGAAAGCATGCTGTGTGGCCAACCTCCTCCCAATTTATAACTAGGAGAAAGTTTTCCTCCAGGTATCTTTCCACACATTTGAAGCCTCGCTATCAAGGGGTTTCCCCTTCACCATGACTTTAAGAAAAATCAGTCATTTTTTTTTTCTATGTATCTGTATTTCACCTTTATTTGGAGGGATTATAAAATCAACATAGGTTACACATGAATTTTTTTCTTATGGCATGTGTGTAGCTAGCTAATTTTGTCCTTCTTTGACAATTATGAACTATGGGTGAGGACGAAGCTTGTACTCTCACCCTCAATGAGGATCTGATTTTCAAAAAAACCTAGTATCTTTCAGCCTACTTAAACTTTTGAATCCATAATGTTCAGTGCTGACATGTTGATGATTGACATCTTTGTGTTGAGTACTATGTAGGAATGAACTAGAAGATGATATTCCTCATTAGAATAGGGAAAATCTCCCATTTTGTGTTTTTCGTAAATTTTCAAGCCAACAATGAGCTATATTCTTTCGTTATAGAAGATTTCGTTGAATATTATACATCTAAATCTGAAGTTTGGATAGCTTGTAGTGCCTTCCAAAAGTCCCGAAACCTTGTGAAGTTGTCAAATCCCCCCTGAAAAATGCCGACTCATCATTTAAACATGTGTTTAAGTGGAGAATCTACATAAGCCTACACAGATCAGCCCAGTCTAGAGCCTTGTGGAGGTCTTCCCAAATTTGAGAATTTTTATTTCCCTCCATGTCCTAACCCCTAAACCCTATAAATAGGCATCATCTCCTTAAAAAAATGGAGAAAATCCCAAAAATTTCCTATAAATTCCATTTTCTTAGAAAATTTCCAAAAGGTCCCATCTTGCGGAAATTCCAAAAAGTCTGTCAGAATCTAAAAATTCTACCAAAATAATAAAAATAATAATAAAATAAAAATGAAGATCTCGAAACATTTCAAAAAATCCCCAAAACCCTAGGAATCTCTAGAGAAGCCAGAAAGTGCCGAACCTATGATGAATTTTGAAAATCATAAAAGATCTAAAAATCTTGGAAGCTCCGCAGACACCCCGAAAATCCAACTCCCCCAAAAAAATGAGAAGGAGAAGCCCTTGTAGGGGTGCAACTTTGGTCTTGACGGCCTGGACCCGCCCTTGGCCCGCCTTGATCCTGAACAAGTACAAACTCGAAAATTTCGGCCCTAATGGCAGGCCTGGCCCTGAAATTTCTGACCCTGAGTCAGGGTCAGGGCCGGTAAGGGTTGATGTCTTTGGTCCGCCCAGCCAGACTTGAACCCGGTCCTGATTTTTTTAAGCTGACTTTTGGCCCTGGTTTTGGCCTTACCCGCCCCTAATTTTTGCCCCTGATGTTGACCCTGGTTATGACCCTAGTTGTGACCTTGATTTTAACCTAATTTCATATATTATTTCACATTGAATCATTGACACCTCAAAACTCCTAATATGCCTTCTCACAATCTCACCGATCTCTCTTACTATTTTTAGCAATAAAAAAGATCTCTTTTCCTTTTTCTACCAAAAAAAAAAAAAAATCTATTTTTGTAATTATTATTAATAAAATGAAAAATAATTAATATATTTTTTAAAATTACCATCTTAAATCAATATGTAATTGTTGATATGAATATTTATTATCGACTTTTATTGTCAATATATATATATATTTAATACAGTGAAAATTGGTAGAAAATGATTTTCTACCAATGTTGTTCCTTGAACCTGAAGTTTTTTTCTTCACTCTCATTAAGTGGAGGTTCAGTTTTCTTGCAGTTTGCCTTATTAGGATGATCTCTTTGTTTATCATGACAAATAATTAAATTTTTTTGGATTATTTATTTTCTTGGGATGATCTCCTCTTTGTTTATCATAATAGTTAGAGTTATTTGTATTATTTGACTGTTTGCTTTAGGATGTTCTCTTCATAACAAGTAATTTGTAACTTTGTGTTTTTTATCTCCTCTTTATTATGAATATTTTTTATTTTAAAGTTATTTCATATTTTGTAGGGTCAGGGTTAGGGTAACTCGACCCTTGATGGAAAACTAGGGTCAGGGTCAATCAGGGCCATCCCGGCCCTTGATGGCAAACCAGGGTTAGGGTCAATCAGGGTCAGGGTTAGGGTCATCTTGGCCCGACCTTAAAAAATCAGGGTCAATTAGGGTGGGTAAGGGTTGGGTTAAATCCTGGCCCGACCTTGAAAAATCAGGGTCAATTAGCGCGGGTAAGGGTTGGGTTAAACCCTGAAGGGTAGGGTCTGGGTTGAAGTTTTGCGGCCCTGAGTCAAGGTTAGGGTGGATTTGGGCCCAGTTTAGGGGACTAAGGGTTGGGCTAGGGTTTTAAGAAGCCTAGCCCAACTCGGCCCTATTGCACCTCTAAGCCCTTGCCCCTAAGTCGGGAGAATTCATTAGAAATCCGCATCTTAAGCAAGGGGCCTCCCCCTTTTCAACCATCACCGTGCTCCAATAGCGAATCAAATTAGCAATGCTTGTTGGTGTAAGACTGTTAAATGTTGTTGTGTCTACTTTATGTAGTCACATAGGATTGCTTTGTGTTCAAGAAAATGTTGCTAACAGACCCATCATGGCATCAATTCATCTCATATTCAATAGCTCATCCACCACATTCCCAGTACCATCATCACCAAGGATTAAAGTATCGGTATCGGTCGCTGTATCGGTCGGTCAAAATTAAGATACGTATCGGAGGGTATCGTATCGTATCGGAGATACGCTAAGATACGCTAAAGATACATACATAAATGGATAGGGAACACATTTTATACACTTTTGCATAAAAATAGTTAAAAAAGTTATATATAACATGTAGAATGCATAAATACTTAAGTGGAGGGTATCGTATTGATAGACAAATATATTGAGTTGAAAATGTTCAAAATGATGAGGGCATGGTTTTAAGTATCGGTTATATGTCTAGTATCGGTATACGATATCCAGTATCGGCGATCACGTATCCGTTCGGTGAGCATCGACCGATACATACCGATCGCTCACGGAAATTTTGGGCCCCTTTACGTATCATGATCATGAGTATCGTCGACTGCACGTATCGGTACCGATCGTCGATACTCTCGATCTGAACTTTTGAAAATCTGAAATTCCGAGAGTATCGTGCGTTCGGTCCGTATCGGTATGTATCGACGTGTCGTGAAGATCGAGCAGTATCGATCTGTATCGGTACCGTATCGATGCGTGATCGATACCGTTCGATCGTGTCATTGAAAATATGAAAATTCCGTGAATGTGCCTTTTATTGTTTGAACAAACACTTCAAACTCTCACCAATAGTTTTCTATATTTCTTCTTTCTTCCCTTTGATTCACACACCTTTTGGAGACTCAAATGGTAGATTGAAAGAAACATTGTCAAGTGAATGGTTCAAAGAAGGAGAAAAACATAGTCCAAGAAGAATCTTGAACTTGAAAGTTGAAAATTTGAATAGTAAGTTCTTGAATCTTTACTCACTTTTTCAACTTTAACCTTAGATTTTCAAGTTTTTTACAAATCTAAGGTTCATCATAGGGTGTCAACGGTCGGTCGGTTCGGTTTCGATCGGGCTTAATCGGGCTTAAAGACTTTCAAAGGCTACATGTCCGCCCATTTAACTAATCGGGCTTAGTTATTGAGGGCATGGTACACTTTATATTCGGTCGTCGGCCTCGGGCTATAATCGCACCTTAATCGGCTTTAGTCGGCCTTAATTGGGCTATGGACATGTTTAATATTAAGCAGCTTTACGGTTTTTAAACGGACCTCTTTAAAATGTGCTCTTATATTCGGCCCCTCATGCAAACCCAAAAAATGACAATAAATTAATAAATGATACCAAATATAACCATTATTTAAAATATGAACATGTTTTTACTTTTAGTTTTACTTTCTAATTTGAGGGTAAAATAGGTATTCTACAATCATTAAAGGGTCGGGCTAGGCGATTACAATAGGCGGTCTCGATCGGGTTAAGCAGTCGGTCTCGTCGGCCGATGGTCCAAGTAAAAACCAAGACCGACCGTTTATAAGCGGGTGGCTCAAGCCACGTTTAATAAGCAGTCCTGGACCGATCTATAAAGTCGGTCCGATCGGTTTATCGGTTCGACAATTGACACCTAGTTCATCATACTTAGAATCACATTTGTGCATCATTATTACATGAAATCATTGGATTTATAAGGATTTACAAACTTTTTCAAGAGAAAATGAGGGTTTCAATTTATTTCAAATTTCTTAGATCTACTCATGCTCAATGATTAAAATGTTTAGATTTTTTATATGTTATGTAAAAACAAGTGTTCTACAACTTCCATGGAAAATTTTGATTTTTCTAAAAAAAATATATTTGTCTATCAATACCATACCCTCATCCAAGGATTAAAGTATCGGTATCGGTCGCTGTATCGGTCGGTCAAAATTAAGATACGTATCGGAGGGTATCGTATCGTATCGGAGATACGCTAAGATACGCTAAAGATACGCACATAAATGGATAGGGAACACATTTTTATACACTTTTGCATAAAAAAATAGTTAAAAAAAGTTATATATAACATGTAGAATGCATAAATACTTAAGTGGAGGGTATCGTATTGATAGACAAATATATTGAGTTGAAAATGTTCAAAATGATGAGGTATGGTATTGATAGACAAATATATTTTTTTAGAAAATCAAAATTTTCCATGGAAGTTGTAGAACACTTGTTTTTACATAACATATAAAAAATCTAAACATTTTTAATCATTGAGCATGAGTAGATCTAAGAAATTTGAAATAAATTGAAACCCCCATTTTCTCTTGAAAAAGTTTGTAAATCCTTATAAATCCAATGATTTCATGTAATAATGATGCACAAAATGTGATTCTAAGTATGATGAACTAGGTGTCAATTCGGGTCTAACCGATTAAACCGATCGACCGATGCTTATAGATCGTCCAAATTGACCGTTATTAAACGAGTCGGGCTTGAGCCCGCCCGTTATAAACGGTCGGTCTTGGTTTTACTATTGACCATCGGGCGCTCGACGAGACCGACTGCTTAACACCGATCGAGACCGCCTATTGTGCATCGCCTAGCCCGACCCTTTAATGATTGTAGAATACCTATTTTACCCTCAAATTAGAAAGTAAAACTAAAAAGTAAAAACATGTTCATATTTTAAATAATGGTTATATTTGGTATCATTTATTAATTTATTGTCATTTTTTTGGGTTTGCATGAGTGGGCCGGAATATAAGAGCACATTTTAAAGAGGGTCCGCTTAAAACCGTTAAAGCCCGCTTAATATTAAACATGTCCATAGCCCAATTAAGGCCCGACTAAAGCCCATTAAGGTGGCTGATTATAGCCCGAGGCCGACCGATCAATATAAAGTGTACCATGCCTCAATAACTAAGCCCGATTAGTTAAATGGGCGGACACTGTAGCCTTTGAAAGTCTTTAAGCCCGATTAAGCCCGATCAAACCGAACACCCGACCGTTGACACCCTATGATGAACCTTAGATTTGTAAAAAACTTGAAAATCTAAGGTTAAAGTTGAAAAAGTGAGTAAAGATTCAAGAACTTACTATTCAAATTTTTCAACTTTCAAGTTCAAGATTCTTCTTGACTATGTTTTCTCCTTCTTTGAACCATTCACTTCGACAATGTTTCTTTCAATCTACCATTTGAGTCTCCAAAAGGTGTGTGAATCAAAGGGGAAGAAAAAGAAATATAGAAAACTATTGGTGAGAGTTTGAAGTGTTTGTTCAAACAATAAAAGGCACATTCACGGAATTTTCATATTTTCAATGATACGCATCGACACGGTACCGATAAGACGACACGGTCGACACTTCACGATACAGTCGATACATACCGATCACGGTACCGACACGCACTCGATACTCGGAATTTCCAGATTTTCAAAAGTTCAGATCAGAGTATCGACGTATCGGTACCAATACGGTACTGATGCGGACGATACTCACGATAAATACCGATACGAAAGGGGCCCAAAATTCGTAGCGTATCGGTATGTATCGTGCCGATGCCTACCGATA
The DNA here is from genome assembly GCA_022985045.1 of Macadamia tetraphylla. Lineage (NCBI taxonomy): Eukaryota > Viridiplantae > Streptophyta > Magnoliopsida > Proteales > Proteaceae > Macadamia > Macadamia tetraphylla. The sequence continues at coordinate 33,471,917 of CM040967.1, forward strand.
CGGATACGTATCGACCGATACGGTACGATACGCACCGATACTTAAAACCATGATCATCACCTTCCTTTTCCTTTCATAACAATAAAAGGACATATTCCTAGAGAATGATTCATGGGCAACAGAGCAGTTCATTCTAAAACTAAGTCAACATCAAGGTTGACTATTGGTGCATGTAGTATTGAGTTGCAGCCTTGGTGAGATACAGAGGAAGAGTTATCCATAAAGAAAAAGGTTGCAACTCAATGGAATGAATGTCAATTTATTGCTTACATATGAAATAAAATTTTTTCTGGCATATTTTTTCAATTTTATATTATAAAGAGAAATCAATGTAACTGCTTTCAATTATAATAAAGTGTTGACAGACATTACAGATTGACAGGCTTTTTTTTTTTTTTTTTTTGTGAATAAGTGTAGATAAAAAAAATGCAAAAATATTACAAGACAAAGAATTTTTTTTTCCATGACTAAATAAATATTAAAATACTGATATATATAAATAAAATAAATATTACAAGGCCAAGATGCCACCAAGAAGAACTGGCCCTAACAAACAAAGAGAAAAGGAATAGAAACATCAACCGAGAATCAAAAGAGTTCACATTGTGATATCCTGAAATAGGATAGTTGCTTGCACCAGAAGAAGGGATGAAACAAAGAATGAAATTATTGCAGGTTAGCAGTGTACATATTCTAACAAACTATTAGTCTCCCCTCTGTCAATAGAGATAACCAAAAATTAATCTTTACGAATAATATTCAGACTCCTAACTAACAAGCTTGCGTCTGTGCCAATAGTTCCCTCCATTACCTAGATAGAAAGATTTAATGTTGGCACCTGCAAACAAACAATTATGGTTAAAGAAATCCCATATATTATGTGAAATTCAAGTTAAAAACTATGAACACACAATGCAATAGAAAGCGATAGAGGAAGAGAAATAGATGTAGTTATACCTTAGCTCAACATGAGAGCCAGCCGAGTTACATGAAACTCATTGTGTCTCGTCAAAACTTTGAAAACTCACTCTAACGTGCTAGAATCTCTCTAAGATGCGGGAAATCTTTCTTCCTTTCTCTCGCTTCGGCCTCTTTCATCTACACTTTTAAATGGTGGAATTAGACAACCAGAGAAGAGGAACCCAAATTATCTTAGTGTTCTTTGTCACCAAAATTTAAAATTCTTAGTTTTTTAAAAACTAGAGAATGACAAAGGGAATATTACCCAAAAGGTGAAATTTATTATGAAAGGGGCAAGGGAAGAGAGCTCCACATGATTTTGGAGCTCTTCCTCCCCTAGCCAATGTCTTTCTCCCTCCAATCTCTCCATTATTAGTCAGTGTGTGTGAAAGAGAAAATAGAGTTTATAAAACCATAGTTTTATTTTTTTGTGAAAACTACTTTCCTCCGTTGAACGTGGACTGAAAATTCAAAGCATTGAAAGAATTCAAATACCTATTGTTCAAGCGAGGAAAAGTATTATTTGAAGGAGGAACTTTGATTGCGGTGCTAAAGTAACCATAATATATTATCTTGAATTTATTTTTATTCTCTTGGATCCGAATGGAAAAGTTCCCCACTCTATCCAAATCCGTTGCGAAATTAGGGTTAAACCAACAATCCCCATGATGGAAACTTCAATATTTAATCATCCAGAGACATCACTAATGTATGACCATATAATTGAGCACATAACAAAATGAAAAAAATTACATTATCTTGCAGCTTCTTGTCACCAAAGTGGTGAAGTAAGAAGTTGTAACTTCTTTTAATTGCCCCTTATCTTATTAAAAAAAATTTATAGTACAATATTTATTGTTGGGGTAAAAGAGGATTTTTGAAAACTTGAAAGTTTTTTTAATGTAATATTTAATTCAATTTTTACATGAAATTGCATTATATACTCTCATTGAAAAAAAAAGGTGTTATCTTAAAAGGGAAAAACAGTAAAGTTAAAACTTCTTAATTCATTATTTGGTCACAATAAGATTTTCCCCTTTAGCTTATAGGTGCAATTAAATTTCTTTGGCCTTGTGTATTTTTTATTTTTAAGCAACACTTTTTTCATGGACCTTCTAGACATTTATTATGCATGAGGTTGAGATGAATAATCGAAATGATTTATTCTCATAACGCAATAAGTATTCATAGAACTGATCATTTGGTCATTATTTGGTATAAGATTATCCCCTTTAGCTTATAGGTGCAATTAAATTTCTTTGGCCTTGTATATTTTTTATTTTTTTGCAACACTAATTTCATGGGACCTTCTAGACATTTATTATGCATGAGGTTAAGATGCATAATCGAAATGATTTATTTTCATAACACAATAAGTATTCATTGAACTGATCCTCATTCACTTTAAACAATATGAAGTTTCCTATAAATATCCTTATATTACATTTTACATATCATGGAAGTCTATGGATGTGTGGTTTGCAAGATAACATTGAGACATGGGAGGAAATCAATAAAAAAAGGTAAACTTATGTTAATTATGAGTTATTGATTATGTATCCTATGTCTTGGGAATTAAATTCAATTCCAATAATTTTGTTGTATTTTCCATTATTTCACTGCACGATTGTTATATAAAACAAAAAAGACTAACATCCTAAAATACATTCTATCCTCCTAACATTTAAGCCTATAACCAAGAATTTACTAAATGTCCTAGAAATCGACAATACGTTCTTCAATTATAATAGATGGAGGTGAACTGGTCTAAAAGAACCATATTTTTGAATAGGCATTAATTTTTTAAATTAATTTCATTTTATTGAATTCTCTGGTTAATGTAATAGTATAATTTTGTTTGTCAAATACTTTAATTAGATATTTCATTCACCATGTACTTAAAAAGAAAAAAATCTCTTTACTGTTATAACTAACTGTGTTGAGATGGAATGCAGCGGATATATGGCTCCAGAGTATGTAATGCATGGGTTCTTCTCAGTTAAGCCGGATGTCTTACTTTTGGAAATTATAAGCGGTAGGAAGAACAACAACTTTTATCACTTGGCGCATAATGAGAACCTTCTTAGTTATGTAAGTATGAACTCCGGATGTAATATACATTATTTTATAAGTAGTGACTACCAATACCACTATTACTATAAAGGAATTCTTGAGGTAACACGCTCAAGTTGCATTCTCACAACAGTTTTGGCTACCTAACATAATCATTTATACTTTCATCCTTCTTAGTTGTGTAAGTATGAACTCTGGATGTAATCTCCCATTTGTATTTTTTTTGTTAATTTTCAACCCGACAATGAGCTATATTCTCTCGTTATTAGATGGTACTCCGATGAGAAGATTTCATCGATATATTACATGTCAGAATCAGAAGTCTAGATAGCCTGCAGTGCGTCCTAAAAGTCCCGAAACCCTATTGGTTGTCAAATCCCCCTTGAAAAATGCTGACTGACCATTTAAACATATGTTTAATTGTGAGTCGACATAAGCTTGCACAGATTGGCCCAGAGGCCTAGGTGGATCTGCCTAGGGCCTTGTGGATCCTCCCAAATTAGGGATTTTTTATTTCCCTCCATGTTCTAACCCCTGAACCCTATAAATAGGCCTCATCTTTGCTAGAAAAAATATGAAAAAAAAAAAAAAATGTAGAAAACTCCCAAAAGTTCCTATAAAATCCCTTTTTCTGGGAAAGTTTTCAAAAGCTCCTGAAGTTTTGTAGAAATTCACAAAAGACTATCGGAATCTCAAAATTCCACCAAAAAAGGAAAGCACTAAAAGATCCCGAAACATTTCAAAAAATCCCCCAAAACCCTAGGAAGTCTAGAATTTCTATAGGAATCCCTAGATAATCCTAGAAAGTGCCAAACCTCAGTTGAATTTCTGATAATCATAAAAAATCCAAAAATTTCCAAACCCCCGAAAATGCAATTCCTCCAAGAAAATTAGAAGGAGAAGTCCTTGCCCCTAGGTCGCGGGAATCCATTAGAAATCACATCTGAAGAAGAGGTGCATCCCCCCTTTTAAACTATCACTAGACTCAGAATACAAGTAATTTGCTGAGCCTAATTGTCGTAATTTAGAATTTATTTCTTCCATGTTTTAGCTTAAGGTAGTATGATAACTATCTTTTATACTGTTAGCATGCATGATTGTATGGCGAACCAAATATAGCAATGTTTGTTAGTCTTAGACTGTTAAATGTTGTTGTGTCTGCTTTATGTATTCACATTGTACTACAAGAAAAAGGGGTTTTTGGGATGGAAATTTTCCGTCCCAAAAACCAAAATATTGTCATTAGTACCTTTTAGAGGCAGTAAAAATTTTCGTTGCACATTTGTCATTACAACTACCATCGCAAAATTTTAGAGACGGATAAATTTTTCCGTCCCTAAGGGGTCAATTGTGACAGTTTTCTAGACGAACATTTCCATTGCAAATAATAACTAAAGCGACTGAAATATTTGTTGCAAATAGTGTGTTGTCAGACCATATAGCTACTTAACTATTTCTGTCCCTATAGAGGGTGCATTATTTGAGATGGTTTTTTATTGTCGTAAACTACTTTAATACTTTGTTGTTTGGGATGGAATTTTTCTATCGCGAATAGTCTCTTCCTTATAGGGACAGACAAAATAAGAATGGCTGTTATTTCTAGGGACAGAAAAAATCTGTCGCTAAAGGTTTATAGGTAAAAAAAAAAAAAAAAAATAAAAAAATAAAAAAAAAATTCTCATACACATATTTACCCTTTTTACACAGTACTATATTCAACTAGACATTTAATAATTATATCCTCCAAAATTATTAATATTGATAAATCTATGTAAATTCAATATTTACCTAATCATCAAAGAAAATGAAAAATAAAACTAATATTTCAGATAATTTATTCTGAAAATATAATTTAAACGGCTCTATACGCCAAATCCATGATCAAAGAACAAGCTCTCTTTAGCAGTAACCTCGTTCCTCCAAACTTTCTTATTGGATCGTTTTTTTTTTTTTTTTTGCTAAAAGATTAGCAAAGAATATATTAGAATCAGAGAAACGTAGTTTAAAAAAGGAAATCCCTTTGAGATCCTGATCTATCTTCGACATGGCCACTAGCAGATCAGGAAATCAAAGCTAAAAGAAGAGGAGTTACATAAACCTGAATCAAGGCCTATGCTGGCCATCCCAATGAAGGTCAGAAATAATAAAAGTTGGAGCTACATGCCAGGTATTTGAACTACTCGTGGTAACGGCATGGTTAGCCAACCTATCCACCAGAACATTATTTTGCTGAAACAATAGGCGATCGTCCATGAAATGGAATCCAAATATCCTTTATGGAACCACCACTTTTGTAAAAAATACCATGGAATATTTTGTCTTTTACCACAAGACACCACCGCCTGGGAGTCACATTCAATCCACAATTTATTCACTCCCTTTGCCGCTACCCAATTGATGCCACGGAAGAAAGCTGCAAATTCTGCCTTGGAATTGGTTCCAACTCCTTTGTATATAGCAGAACAACCCAGATTTTTCCCATTCTCAGTTCTAAATATGCCTCCAGCTCCAGTAAAAACATCCTTTATTCAATATATGATATCCACTTGGTGGCATGCTCCAGCTTACCTCCTTTATCCATTGATCACATGGCTTTGCTATTTGTATCTTTAGCTTCTTAGCAATAAGTAAATCTGCCATGGAATTGATCATTGAAGGCCCCATAGATGAAAAATCGCTGATGTCTTTCAAGACATATTGCAATACATAGCTTGCTAGCTTGAGCTGGTTTTGCAATCTTCTTCTATTCTGTTTCGCCCAAATTTGAAATGGGATAATAATGACCAGGGGTAACCAGCTCTTATTGCAATGAATCGATTTAGCTTTTCTTCTCCACCACAAGAAAAGGTCTTCAATAGAGGGGAAACCGATCCACCTTTCATCAAAAAAATCTAGCAAAAAAGACCTCAATGTAACTGAAAACTCGCATTCTAGGAACATATGCTTTAGAGTTTCTTCATTTTTCCCACATAAGTTGCACATTGACTCTAAGGGAACTGATTTCTTAGAAATCATATCGTCTGGAGGTAAACTGTAGTGAATCAGCCGCCACCCAAAAATTGAAAATCTTGGGTGAAGACCCTTCAACTTGACTAGAAGTCACCACTCCTTTACTGGCTCTCTTATTTTTTCCCAAGCAGAAGAGACAAAGAATCTTCCCAATTTAGTTAAGGACCAGATTCTTTTATCATTCACAGCAATAGAAGGCAAGGGAATCAATGAAATCTGGTTACACAATTCTTGAAGAGATGTAGATTGGACAGCAGGAAAATTCCAATTTCCATCAGATATAAATCTGAAGCTTTAACCGATAAACTACAATGAATTGGCTGAGAGCCTATAATATCATCATAAATCCTTGTACCACTCATCCAACGATCATACAAAAAGTTTATAGAAGAACCTTCGCCTACTATCCAACTTTCAGACTCACAAACAAATCCCCATACTTTACGCAGACCGGAGATTATTGAAGAGGAAGGAGCATACCTTTTGAGGCTTCCATCTGTAGACATAAATCTTCCTTTGAGGAAAGATGCAAACAATGAATACATACCAGCATAGCTTTGCAAGCAACGCCAAATGAACCTCTCGCAATCTGCGATTACCCAACCCTCCTTTGCTCTTAGGTTTACACATCTTACTCTATTTAAGGGTAATAGCCTTAGAGGAATCTGCATCACCACTCCATATGAAGTTCCTGATCCAATGCTCTAGATGAGCAATAGAGGAAGTTGGCCAAAGATACACTGAGAAGTTGTGCAACAGCATGCTGTTCATTATCGTTTTCACCATTTCCACTCTACCAGCTAAAGATAATAGCCTTCCCTTCCAACCAGCCAATATAGCCTTGAACTTATCCATCAAGGGAAGAATAAGATCTTTTCTAACTTGACCTTTAAAGACCTCAACTCCAAGATGAAGAGTTGGAAATTCACAGTCAGGGATGTTGAGGACTTCCATTATTCTTCGTTTCCGATCCACTAGAATTGCCTTCAAAAAAATATTGCTCTTCTCAAGATTAATTCTTTGACATGAGTAACTCTGGTAAACATCCAGGAACCTCTTCAAGTTCTTTACACCTTTTAGATCTGCAGCTATGAAAATTAGAAGATGATCAGCATAAAATAGGTGGGATGGGGTGAGCCCTTTTCGAGGACCAGGAATCGAATGCATTAGTCCTCTATCTCTGAGATCACGAAGGCCTCTGCAAAGAGCTTCTTCAGCAAGAATGAATAGCATAGGTGATAAAGGATCACCCTGACGAAAACCCCGCTTGACCCCGAAGAATCCCGCGGGTCCTCCATTAACCAGAACTGATAGCTTAGTTGATGGAAGAATCTGCTTGATCCAATCGACCCATTTCTTCACAAACCCAAATTTTTCCATAACTTCAAAAAGAAACTCCCACTCTAGAGTACCAAACACCTTCTGAACATCCAGCTTCATACCTATGCAGCCCCCAAAGCATTTTTTGTTAATCATATTTGTAAGCTCTGATGCTACCCCCAGTGTTAGAGAAAATGCCTTGCTCTTTTTATATCAAATGAGGGAGCAAAGGAGCCAAACGGGATGCCATAATCTTGGGGATCAATTTAAGGAAGAAATTCCCTAAATATATAGGATGGTATTGACCCAACTTGCTTGCATTATCAACTTTTGGAATCAGGGATCGGAAATTGCAATTAGCCCCTTTTGTTATAACTCCCTCAATGAAGAAATTCTGAACTGCTTGACATACATCCTGACCCACATACATCCTGTGTATATGCTCTCTCTCTCTCTCTCTCTCTCTCTCTCTCTCTCTTTCTCTAAAATCCCTTTAATTTTTTTATTTTAATTGTGGGGTGAGACCGTGAGAGAGAAATATTTTAGATTATTGTTACTGGGTTTTATCACCTATGCTATTTGGAGAAGTGCGTTTCTATGTCGCGCCTAGGTGCGGAGCTGCTTTGCATACCTCTTGCCGCAAGTGTTATATAATACGACATTAACGTGGGTCTCTGAAGAACATAGGTTGCAAGCTTGCAAGTGATGGTCATATCACGAGTCCCTCCCCCACCCCTTTGTTTTTAAAAAAAAAATTGCATTCTCGTGGGGTTATTGCTTGCAAGGGTTTTCTCATGCTCGGTTTTGTGGCCTATGCTATTTAGAGAAGTGCCTTAAATTTTGCTTAATTTCCATCAGGCTGCAAGAGATGGCAGGAATTAGGCCATATGTGACTGAAGGAGAGGCACACAACAATAACCAAGATGAGGACTATTGGGCTAGATTCTTGCACATATAGTTTATGATTTCATGAGGCTGCATTACACAACTTCTTGTCAGATGTTATGTTTTTATTAAGAAACTCATATTCATTGTGAAGACACAATCCTCAATGGCTATGAGCATACTAAAAGAATTTGACACAGATAATTGGTGAGACCTCTTTTTGTTCTCAAATCAGGAAACTGAAGTTATTTATGAATTTGCTATTTGCTCCCTTAAGGTTGCTACAACCAGAACTTCCAATTAATTTTATACTACTTCTCATGTGGATGATTGCATCATTGAAGATTTATTTTTTGGAAGTGCTAGTTTTACTGAGTGAGACTTAAGTCACTCAACCAGTCAACCCCAGACAATTTTACTAATTTATTTGAGTTATGGTGATGTAATTATTGTTAGTTTTTGTAATTGTTTTATTTTGAACAAACTCGTAAATTAACAGACCCAATTATTCCGAATAATTCTTCATCCAAATTTTCTAACTATGCACTGCCTGCCATCTTAGAGCCAACTCTACTAACATGCAAATCCATTAATCTTTTATTTTTGCAAACCCATTAATCCATTATTTTTGCAAATCCATTAATCCATTACAACAACTAAGAGTCTTAGATGGAAGGGGAGGGATTGGAATGGGGTTGATTTCCTATTCACTGGTATGATTTCATCAACATCTTTTTTAGGAAATTTCACTCCCCTCCCCTGAATATTTCATCTATTACATTACCCTCCCCTACGAAGTTTATAATTACAAACTTTTCCTTCCTAAGTTGTAGATTCTATCAATTGTACCCTGACCGTGAGTGAGAAACCATTAAGTGAGGAATCATATTGTATAAAATTTCTTTAAACCCCAAAATACCCTTGATCCAATGGAGATGGCCTAATTTCCCTCAACCCTTAGTGTCATCTTCTTTCATGGGGAAACCATTAACCGATTGGGATTTAGGGTTTTTGAACTTGGGATTTATGGTTCTGAAATCGGAGAGAGGGATTCACAATCCGATATGCTCAATGGGTACTCATAAGAACTTGATCAAATGTCAAGGGCCTTTGCGGCGAAGTTCTTGATGGAGGAAGCAAAAGGGATTGAATTTCCCAATTTATTCCCTCACATGACCTTTCTCAGCATATTACAGAGCAGTTTATGAGTACCTAGTTTAATTCTTTTGGAAGGCCTTGGCTGGATTTACATCGAATATGTGTTTGTTCATGTTTTGAAGTTCCACACGAGAGCTACCCACAACTTCAATTTTGTACCAGATGGGCGTCACAGAATCTGATTTCGAAGATGAAACCCATCAGTTTATTAAGTGATGGAGATAGTGACTGGTGTTGCCAAGGGCATTGAAGAGGGTCAAAGGGTGGTCAGGGATGGCCGGAGTTTGTATAGAGGCATTGGTCGTGACCTACAGGGTCACAGGTTGGTGTAGATATGGCCAGAGATAAATCTTTCTCTAGGATTTGGATTGAGTGTGATTCAGCTGCTGTGGAATCTTGGAGTTTAGAGGATTAATTCCATGGTTCATGTTGCAACAGTGGACATGTCTTCAAAGTCTTTTATCTGTGTCAGAATGGAAGTTAACTCACTGCTACAGGGAGGCTAATTCCATCGCAGATCATCTAGTAAGCTGCAAAATATGGAACTTTCATTCCATTGTCTGTGTGGCATCACACAATTCTTGAGAGTCTTTAAGCAGATGGGATGGGTAGACCACAATATTGGATGAGTTAAATTAGTTGCCCTTGTGCTGCCGGGTTAGCTTTTCTTTAGTTATCTTTGGCAATGCCGAAGATGGGGAATGGTCTCGAGAATTATTTGGTTTGTTGTTTTTGAAATTCCAGGTAATTTCAGCTTTGTAAATTATTTTTCTCTTTTATTAATACAAATGATCTTTAGCAAAAAAAAAAAAAAAAAGTGATATTGAAAAGTGAAAAGTCTTATGTGCAAATTAAATAGTTTAATTCTGAATGAAAAATTTTGGGAATATTAATTGGTTAAATTATCTTTTTTGTTTATGATAGTAAAATAAAATATAATTGAATCATAGTGTTAGCCATAATAGGAGAGATAAAAATCCCAAAATAAAAATTTGAAGAAGCAACTAAGTAGGCCAGTGAAAGAATGGTTTCAGGAGAGAGAAGCTCTGAGGTGGGTGGAATTTCGTTTGGAGAAGATGACCCTCATGGTGGTCGGCCTATTGATAGACGGAAGCAACGATGAATAACTGACTTTTGGGGCCCTGCTTCTGGCACACTGCCTTATCCTGTTCCAGTGGAAAACTCTGCTCCAAGATCTTCTGATTCAGAAGCCATCATTCCAAAAAAATCCTATGCTAGGGTGGTTGGAAGTGCACTCCCTGTGGTTGATGACCTTCCTGAACTTGTCCATGCTGGATCTGCGACAAAGGTTATTATTCCGCAGGATGAATATGAAGAGAGGTTGGGAAAATACTGCTTTGCTTTGATTGGAAGATTGAACTTCAGATTCACCTCTCTTGAAGAAATTAGAAAGGAAGTTACTGAAGGATGGAATATCTCGGGGAAAGTTAAGATGATTCCAATGGGAAAGGGTTTCACCATTTTCCAATTTGAATCTGAGAAAGATATGGCAGCAATATAGAGGAGAGGGCCTGTGAAGCTGGCCGGCCAATATGTTCGTTTCCAATGGTGGTCAACTGATTTCAACATTCATGAAAAGATGGTGAACAAGGCTCTTGTGTGGTTTAGGTTTCCAGAGCTGCCTCTGGAATTAGCACGAAAAGGTTCTATTAACCATGGCAAAGGCAGCTGGAAGGCTGGTAGCTCTTGATCATCGTACAAAACAAGTTCTCTATGGGAACTTTGTCCGAGTGCTAGTTGAGATTGTGGTTGGCAGTCAGAGGCCTGTTGAGATCCAGGTGGAAAGGAAACAGCTAGGGACTGATATCCCTTTCTGGTTCAAGTAAATGATTTTTTACGAAGACAATATCGGCAGATGTGGTTATTGTACAAAAACGACCTAATCGGAGCTTGTAGAGAGAAGAAGGCTGCTGATGCTAATGTAGCTCTTCAAGAGAAGGAACCTAGAGTTCCAAGTGCTGTGTATGCAGACGAGGACTCTCGTCACTCTCGAGGCTTGTTGAGCACACTCCTCTTGATCTGGGGGCGGAAGGAGCTGTATTGCCTCGGCAAGGCTCCGATCTTGATAATGATGGAGACTCCTCTAAAGATGGCGATGAAAAAGACTCCATGGAGGGCGGCGAAGGTAGTGTAGCCTCCTCTGAGGGTGGTGAAGACGGGGCTGATTCTTTTGCAAGCAAGGAGGAGGTTTAGGACACTTTTTTAGAAAATCTGTTAAAGCAATCAATCTCCAATCAAGGAGATTTTCTCCTTTAGGCGCTGAGGTGGGATTTACTTCCCATTGCAAATCTCCTTCCAATTTAGAGTCCAACTCAAATTTGGAAGTTATTCTAGAGGTGGAACGGATGGAAGAAGATCAGATTGATTCTGCTATTGGCCAAATTCGATCTAATTCTCTTGATATGGCTCATGACTCAGAGGCTGAACCTCCCCATAGGCACTCTGACATTTCTACCATCCCTGCGGATGGACAGGTTGAAAAATATCGTAGAAGTCTGCGCTTTGCATCTAGAGGTGGCCATGCATCTGGTATGGGACCCTCTAGGAAAGACTCGATATCCACTTTTGGCGGTGTGCTCATGGTGGATAGGGCGGCCAAGCAGAGTGAAGAGACCTAGGGTGGATGGACAATTCAGCATAAGAAGAAAAGTAAGAAGGTGCAATCTAAGGATAAGCTCCCTGCTCGGGCTGATCACTCATCCTCCTCTCACATGTGATCATGCGAGTTCTATTTTGGAACATCCGCGGGATGAAGAAGAAATCTGCTAGGATTTCTTTAAAGAAAATTGCTAGAGATTATATGCCTGACATCATCTGTATTGCGGAGCCGATGATTGAAGTTTCTCAATTCCCAGAGTTATTTTTTAATGACCTGGGGTTTGAGCCTGATCTTATTCATAACATGCAAGTCAACAAGGAACCCAACCTGTGGGTGATGTGGAGAAGAAATCTTTCAAAGCCAGTGGTGACCTCGATGTTTGATCAGCAGGTATCGTTCCAGGTTAATTGGCTTGGTGACACCGTTGACAGCTCAGCTATCCATGCCAAATGTCTGAGGCATGATTGCAGAAGCCTTTGGCTGGACTTGGTGTCTGGGTATCTTTCTGGTTTGAGAATGATTATCGGAGACTTCAATGCAACTCTCTTTGATCACGAGCGGCGGGGTCCAGGTCGATTTTGTATGGGAGTTGCAATGGAATTTGGTGCTATGGTGGATTCCACTTCCATGATCCAAGTTCCTTCTACTGGAAGAAAGTTCACTTGGAGCAATAATAGGAAAAGGGGTAATGTGATTGCTGTGTTGGATATGTATTTTGTCAATTCTGACTGGCTAAGCACCTTGTTCTACTCAGAGCTGCATCTGACTATGCTCCAATCTTGGTGAGTTCGGATAACACTATGAAGCCAAAAAATTGTCCATTCTACCTAAATAAATTCTGGCTTGACCATGCGGATTTCACCTCTATGGGGGAAAACGCTTGGAATATGGAGACCCGTGCTTCTTCCCCCATTTAAATCCTATCCCAAAAGCTCAAGAATTTGAAAGGCATCATTCGGACATGGTCGCATTCTACCTTTCCCAATCTGGACTTGGAGGTTAAGACCTCTAAAGCAAATCTGGAGAATATTCTGCACAGAATTGAAGACAAAGCCTGTCTGATCAGCTTTTTGATTTAGAGCTTGATGCAAAAAATTGTTACTCAAAGGCCTTGGAGCTCCGTGAGAAAATGTGGGCAGAGAAGTCCAGAGTTAGATGGTTGAAAGAAGGGGACAAGAATTCCAACTTCTTTTATGTTACGGCCAAAGTGAAGAGATCGAAAAATGCAATCAGATCCATTCTGAAGGATGATGGGACTGTGATCAGCGATCATGACCAGATGGGTTCGTACCTTGTGTATTTTTATGAAAATTTTCACAGGCGTGCGGATACGGCTATTAATCTTGACATTCTTGATGCTATTCCGACGGTTATAAATCAGGAAGATAGAAGGGTTCTCGACGTTATCCCCATGGATGATGAGATTAAGATGGCTATTTGTGACTTAGACCCCGATAGCTCACATGGTCCGGATGGTTTCACTGGGGCCTTCTTCAGAAAGTGCTGGTCCATTATCCAAAATGATGTCAGCAGCGCGGTGAAGAGTTTCTTCTCTTCAGGTACGATTCCTAATAGAGTTAATAATTCCTTTCTTTTATTAATTCCTAAAGTGGAGAGTGCTCGCACCTTAGAAAAATTTTTCCCTCTCTGTATGGGAAATTATTTCTACAAACTCGTCTAAGATTATGGCCAGCCACATCAGCTGTTATCTTCCTAGGCTCATCTCCCCTGAGCAAGGCGCCTTCCAGCGAGGCAAACTCATTCAATCTAATATCGGCTTAGCCTCAGAGCTCGCCAATCTGATGGGGAAGACTTCTAGAGGGGGTGGAATGGGTCTCAAAATTGATATCCCAAAGGCCTCAAATACTTTATCTTGGAATTTCCTTTTTTTGACTCTTAGAAAATGGATTTTCCGAAACAATGATTGGTTGGATTAATGAAATTCTTAAGTCGGCAAGAATTTAATTCTCCTAAATGGTGGGCCAGTTGGTTTCTTTGGGGCTAGCAAAGGCCTCCATCAGGGAGATCCTATCTCTCCTATTTTGTTTATTATTTCTGAAGAGGTCTTATGCAAGGGTCTAAATGATATGGGTAGAAAAGGGATCATCATGCCTATCTCTGATCCTCGTGGTATTTCTATGCCTACTCACCTACTATTTGCAGATGACATTTTCATTTTCATGAACGCCTCCAAAAGATACATCTGCAATCTCAAATCTTTTTTGGAGAAATATCAAAGTTTCTTTGGGCAGCACTTTAATTTAGAGAAAAGCAAGATGTTTCTAGCGAGGATCACCGCTGCTAGGTAGACTTAGATTGCTGAGAAGATGGCCATCCCTATCTGCAAATTTCCAATCAAGTACTTGGGACTGGAAATATTTCAGGGAAGAGTCAAAAGAGATGGACAAGATCAAGGCCAAACTAGCAGGATGGAAAGGAAAACTCCTCTTTATGGTGAGCAGAGTGGAATTGGTAAGATTTATCATCTCAGGGATGCCCTTGCATACTTGCATAGCTTCTCTGTTTATTGGTGGTTGACTTCTCCAATCAAGTGTTTGGAGAAATGGATGAGGAATTTCATCGGGACAGGTGAGATTGATACTTCTAAGGCCATCACTATGAAATGGGACATGATGTGCAAAACTAAGCGTGAAGGTGGTCAGGGAATCCGGCGTCTCCATGATGTCAACCAAGCTCTTCTTGCAAAAATGGTATGGAAAATTAAAAATGATGACTCTGATCTTACCAGACTAATTCGTGCTAGATTTTTATCCAAACATGGTCTTCTCAAAAAAGGCTACAAAGGCTCCTCCATTTGGCCTGCCATCAAGAAAATGTGGCATTTCGGGGGAAAGAATGAGAGGTGGATCGTGGGAGATGGGAAAAAAATAGACTTTTAGAGACACAACTGGATGAGTCTAGAATCTATCTCTGAGATCTCTCACCTCAGGGGGATGTTTTTAGAAATCATTTTCATATTGTGGATATGTTTATTGATAATGGCGTATGGAAGTTGCCTATTGCCGAGTCGAACCTCTTAAACCTGGTCTTCGATTCCATGAAGGCACTGCCTCTCCGTACCATCTCCATGGAAGATAGGTGTATGTGGAAGCTTGAACCTATGGGGAACTTTACTGTAAAATCTGCTTGGGAAGGCCTTAGGGTGACCACCCCTACTGTTCCTTGGTTTTCTTTTGTATGGAATAAGGATCTCCTGCCAAGGCTCTCTACCTTGACTTGGCACTGGATTCATGGAAAGCTTCCTACTGATGACAAAATTCAGAAGAAAGGCATAAGTTTGACCTCCAAGTGTGACTTGTGCGGATGTAGCGAGGAATCCTTTTTTCACCTATTTCTCGACTATAGTTTCTCTTCTGAAATTTGGTCCAAATCTGATGCTATGTTTAATGTGGTTTGGGCCAAGCAGCCTACTGTGGCCGATGTTATAAAATGGTGGAAAAACAAAGGCAGAAGTTGGTCTCTGAAAAGACCTTGGTTGATAGGGCTGGCTGTGTTGATAGAGACTATTTGGAAGGAGAGAAATCTTAGGCGGTACTTGGACAAGGCTCGCTGCCCTCCCATGATAGTGGCCACTATAATCAAGGATGTATCATTCATTTGCAATGGTATGAATTTTTCTCCATCAAATGCCTCCGATCTTGTCCTGAGCAGACGTTTCTCTCTTTCTATTCAATCCTTTCCAGCTTTAAACACCTTGGAAGTTCACTGGTGTAAGCCGTCATTATCTTGGGTGAAGCTGAATGTGGATGGATGCTCTTTGCGTAACCCTAGACGGGCAGGTGGTGGGGGTATCTTCTGAGACCACAATGGAAAGGTGATCCTCTCTTTCGGTTTCTTTTTGGGGTTGGCTACAAACTTCCAAGCAGAAATCTGGAGTATCATCATGGGTATGACCTATGCAAGTAGTCTGGACATGAGGAAAATTTGCATAGAATCGGATTCTTCCTCTGTGGTTGCCTTGTTCCATCATAGACTTATTCCTTGGTTTGTGTACCAGGAGTGGACCAATCTTCTCAATTATGTAAACTCTATTGAATGGAAGATTTCTCATTGCTTCAGAGAATCATACCCGGTGGCAGATTACTTAGCCAAGGATGCAGCAAAGTCTGGACAGTCTGGAATCAAAGATACTCTACCTCAGTTTATTACGAACGAGCTAACTCTAGACGAAGCTGGTCGTCCTAGATACAAATTGTACCATAGATAGCGGTAGTGAGCCTTTGCTGATGACAATGTCAAAGGTGAAGGCTCATTCCGTGTGCTTGTTGAGTTTTTTTTTCCTCTATGTAGTTGATTCTTTTTTCCCCTTTTAATCTTCTACCGAAAAAAGGAGAGATAAAAATCCCTATTCGATTCTACCTCTTCTTACTTTAGAAGCAAAGATTTATTTTTCAATTTGGAAAGTGTTCTTTTGTCAAAAAAAAAAAAAAATTAGACATTATTAGTTTTTGGAAACTAGAGAATGACAAAGAGAATACTCCCAAAAGGGGAATTTATTATAAAAGGGGCAAGGGGAGAGACCTCCACACGATTTTAGAGCTCATCCCCCCCTAGCCAATTTCTCTCCCTTCTCTCTCCATTATGAGTGTGTGTGTATGTGTGTGTGTGTGTGTGTGTGTGTGTGTGTGAATGAGCAACTAGGGTTTATAAAACCTTAGTTTTTAGTGAAAAAATACTCTCTTTCATTGGACGTGGATTGAAGATTTGAAGCATTGAAAGGATTCAATCTTTGTTGTTACTCTAGCAAGGAATAACTATTATCCGGAGGAGGAACTTAGATTGTGTGAGGATAGTGATCAGGAAAATGATTCTATCTTCTCGCCCATCTAAGAGAAAATGATGATGTTTCATCTCTCTCTCTCATGGTTGCGATCCCTCTCCATTGTCTCGGTAGAGCCGGTTTCTTCTTTATTTTTCCACATTCCTCCTCTTCCCAAGGTTGTAGGGGGTTATGCCTTCATTCTTCTAGATGACATGAAGAGGATGGGAAAAATATGATGTTCGGTGGAGTCGCCACCTAGGATTAAGGCCTAGAACCCTAATGGTCAGCCCAATTCCGATCGAGGGATCAAGCTCGATTGAGGGGATTTAATTCCAGTTACGGTATCGAATCTCCAATGTTGACTTCATATTTGGATTGTTCTAGAGATGTGGGTCCGTGTCAGATTATGAGAATGAGTTGGTGTTAGCTAGGCACCCACCTCGCCAGGAAAAATTGGTTTTTCTACCACATGCTTGATTTCAAAGTTTCCCCCCTAAGAATTTGCATAACCCTATGCCAACATGTTTGCTATTCGAGTCACATTATAATGATACTAGACCTATATGCAATATTGGTATAGCAAACACTACAAGAAAAAGGGGTTTTGGGGATGGAAATTATTTCTAATTAACAAAAATTTGGGTAGCATAACAGCTGTATGGGACTACATCACATGCACATGCACATGCAAACAACGTAATGGTTGTATGGGCTGTACCAGGCAATAACAAGAAATTAACACATGAAATTATAGAATTACATTTATGCCCTTCCCACATGAAATAATAAGAATTAACCGTAATACAACCACATGGAATGTTAGAATCACATTTGCACTCCCACATGCATTAACATGAGTTAACCCGAATTTTATGAAAATTTGGGCAGCATAACAGCTGTAAAAGCTATTTTACATGTTGATGTGGATAGTGTAACGACTGTACGAGGCTATACCACATGTTGATATGGACAACGTAGCGGCTGTACCAGGCTACACTAATTTACATGCAAAATAATTGAAATAATAAACTTTAAATAAGCTAGGGATGAAAAGTTGCTTAGTGTGCGAAGATTCCCTTGGCTCAGGGGTGAAGACATCGCTTTCTTCTAGCACTTCTGAAGGTAATGTACTAATGGGCTTCCGAAAAAGATTCCAAGCCTTCTAGGGTTTTCCACCATTGTTCCATGCTTTCTAAAGTTCTAGGTTTTTTTGGGATTTGTTGGGGAGTTTTTGGAAAAATCAGGATTTTGACTATTCCAGTGAAATCTACGGGTTTCTACTTACTCCTAGGTGTTTGGAAAGAAATATGGGGAATTTTTGGAATTAAAAAAAAAAAAAAAAAAAAAAGGGAATTTTTGGAGTTTTTCTTCATTTTTTCCCCCACATTTTTGGTTAGAAAATGGAGCCTATTTATTGAGAAACCAAGTTGATGGCAGTTTCTGTAAATATTTGCTGGGTAGATCAGCGAAGGTCTTAGGCAGGTCGGCCTAAGCAAAGGGGGCGGCTGGACCCGCCAAGGCCGCCACATAGTGCAAATTTAGACCCTTCTATTTTTTGGGAAATTTGAACTTCTGGGAGTGATTACAAGGGTTATGGGATCAAAATTCTACGCATGAGATATCAATAAAATGGAGAATTCACTTTATTCTAGCAAAGTTCCGGGATTTCTAGGAACGATATCAACCACTTTTCCTCACCCAGCACTATTGGCTATCATTTATAGTGAAAAATGGTCAATTATTTGACGTGCAATCATTAGATACTCAAATTCTAGGGTTTGCGTTGATTTGAAAGGATATTAAGGTTTCTAGGGTTTTGCCGAAAAAAGCGTATCCCTCTAGAGAGGAGGGACTTTGCCTTCGCCCGTATATAATCATTGTCAAGGGAGGGAGGGAGGAGGGAGGGAGGGGAGGGAGGAGGGTAGGGGAAGGGAGGGAGGAAATTAAGTGTCTCTAGATTGCGATTCTAATCCTATATTCTCTCAGTATATGACCAAATAAAAACAATTTACATTATTAGGATGCAACTTGTTACTAAAGTGGTGAGTTAAGAAGTTGTAACCTTCTTTTAATTGCCCCTTGTCTTATTAAAAGAGTTATATAATGCAGTATTTGATGTAAAGGTGAAAAGGATTTAAAAAAAAATAAAAAAATTGAAAGCTATTTAATGTAATATTTAATTCAATTTTTATATGAAATGACATGATATACCCTCATAAAGAAAGGGTTGTAATTTTAAAAGGCAAAAAATTAAAGTTGCAACTTCTTAGTTTACCACTTTGGTTTAAACATGATTTTCTTTCTATATTATTGGTGCAATTAGATTTGGCTGGCCTTGTGTATCTTTTATTTTTATGCAACACTATTTTCATGAGACTTTTATAGACATTTATTATGCATAAGGTTGAGATGCATATTCGAAATGATTTATTTTCATCACAAAATAAATATTCACAGAATTGATTATTGTTCAGTTTAATCAATATAAAGTTGCCTATATTACATTTTACATATCATGGAAGCTGATGGATGTGTTCGGTTTGAAAGATAACCTTGAGACATGGGATTAAACCAATAAAAAGATAAACATATGTTAATTATGAGTTATTGATTATGTATCATTTTCTTAAAAAAAAAGTATGTATCACGTGTTTTGCTAATTAAATTTAATTGTAATAATTGTGTTGTGTTTTCCAATATTGTTCACTGCACATACGAATGTTCCACGAAACAAAAAAGAAAGACAGCTAATCTCTATTAACAAAAGGTTGTTTAATTTTTTTTTTTAATTCGATTAATTTATATACTTAGCAAAAATATTAAGAAGAAATCCTAAGATAGAAATTTTTTCACAAGATACGAATTTTCTTTTATTATTGGTATTTTGTAAAGAGGAGTGATTGATAAAATTTTGAGTAAAGGAAAAGGCCAAAGGTTTTGTGCACAGTCAAACACCATGCATGGTTGTACACAAATCAATGAAAAAATAAAAATAGAAGAAAGAATGCTATCCACTCGCGTGACTCTACACCCAACACAAGCTGACAAGGTTCTCTTCCACCCCCAAAAATAATATAAGCGGACGGATCTCCACATTAGGGGTATATAATGGAATTTTACAAATTAACATATTACTGACCGTTGGATGAAATGGAAAGCATTTCATCCGTTCAATCTATTCGCAGTTGTATCTCTCTCCCTCCACCACCATTGTAACTAGTGTTGAATTCATGACCTCTTATGCTCAAGTTCTGACATTTGCAAGCTAGCCAACAAATATCAATTGAAGCAATGATTTAAGTTACCTATTAAACAATTTTTAACATTTCGAGCAACCATAGATAATTGATATATATATATATATATATTTTAACAATCAATGGTTAATGAGAGAGACAGAAAGAATTGATGTAGAGAAAGACAATTTAATTTTTTCTATCAATTTTTTGTTTTGTTTTGTTTTCTTTTGTTTTGGGTAAACAAATTATATGTTTTTTTTTTTTTTCCTTTTAGTAAACACAAATTATATGTAGTTCATGCTATATGAATACGCTATCTTGATATGTTGATAGGGATCCAGCTTGTCTTCAATTCTTGTCCAATTCTTTCCCTGCATGTGACAAATGTACATTTTGAGAATCCAAAGGTTTTTGGAAGTTTATTGGAATTCAAATCCTTTTTACGACTAAAATGCCTCAAACTTTCACAAACGTTAGATTTTGAAATGCACATGTGCTGCACGTGGGGAGAGAATTGAACAAGAATTGGAGACGAGTTGAATCCATGTCGATTGAGCTTCACCAAACAAAAAAAAAAAAAAAAAAATGCTGACAGAGTTATTGATGTAAACACAACATTTGTCTTTTGCATTTTCATCAACTTCGTCGTCCCAACAACAGAATAAAAATAGAGCCTATTTTATGAATAGAATTATCCTTCACCCTATGGTAAATAGAGAATCTCTTAATCCAACTAAGAAAGGATATAGAGGGTGTTTTACAATAAGAGGCTAGTGGGAGTAAATAAAGAGACTCTTGCTTTAAGAGTTCAATCACATCAAATCATAGTGGATGAAGAAATTTTCTCTTTCACCATTTATCTTGAGAGAAGAATAGATTTTCTCCATAATTTATAAGGGAAAAGGCTGGGCCCACTAGCGTTGTGCTAAGCATTGTGTCTGTCTCTCCTGCTCCCATGGAAAAGTCCCCCTTGCCTTCCCATCCCTACCCCTCTATTGGCTGAGCGCAGCTAGCTCCAAGAAAGCATGCAGCTTGTCCAACCTCCTCCCATTTTATAATTAGGATAAAGTTTTCCTCCACCGATAGGAATTTACCACATCATCTTCGGGTTCTCAGACCCTTATAAGTTTTAATATGTTCCCCAAATGACCCTTCAGGCATCTTCAGCACATTTGAAGCCATGATTTTTCCTTCACTATGACTTAAGGAAAACTCAATCCTTGTAATTATGTATTTGTATTTAATTTCTTTTTGGGAGGAATCATAAAATTAACATAGGTTACATATGGAAAATTTCTTATGGTAACACATGTATAGGCACCTAATTTTGTTTCCCCTAACAATGATGAACTATAGGTGAGGATGAAACTTGTGCTCTCACTCTTGAAAAGGATCCTGTTTTCTACAAAACCCTAGTACCTTTTGTCCTATCCAAACCTTTGAATCTATGATAGTTCGGTGATGATGCACCGACAATTGGCATCTTCACTTCTAGTACTAATCAATGATACAAGAATGACCAAGACACGGTCGTCGATCCCTCCTCCAGCAAGAATATGGAAAAAATTCATATCCCATGCGTTTTCTAAATATGTTTCGAGTAAAAAATAAACTAGCTTCTCATGTTATTGGATAGTATTCAGCGAGATGATTCCGTCGATATATTACATATTAAAATCGAAAGTCGGTAACCGAGTGCCTCCGAATGTCTAAAAACCATGTCGACTTGTCAAATCCACCCCGAAAAGTGCTAACTCAACATTTAAACATGTGTTTAAGTGGAGATTATTTATAAGCCTGTGCAGATCGGCCCAAAAGCCTAGTAGATCCGCCTAGGGCATTGTGTGGATCCTCTCAAATTAGGGAATTCTAATTCTCTCCATGTCCTAACATCTAAACCCTATAAATAAGCCTCGTATTTCCTTGAAAAAATATAAGAAAAAAAGGGAGAATTTTTTTTCAAAAAATCTTGTTTCTTAGAAATTCCAAAACGCTTCAAAGTTCTATAAAAATCCCCAAAATTCTATCGAAATCTCAAAATTCCGTTGAAAAATCTGCCAAAATTTCACAAGTAACTAAAAACCCAAAAACCCTAAAAAGCTCATAATTTTTGTAGGAATCCCTTGAAAAGTTCAAAAAGTGCTGAACCTTTGCGGAATTCTTGAAAATCACAATAAATCTAGAAATCCAGGAAGTTCCATTGAAACCCTGGAAATCTGATTCCTCCGAGAAAGAGAAAAGAAGGTGCAAAGGGAGGCTTATACAAATCACGAGGTACCCCACCTCTTGTGTTTCTAAAATCTTATACATGATTTGTTGCATTCTACTGCTGTTGTTGCTTGCAAGGGTTGTTCCATGTTAGGTTTTGACCTACGTTCTAAGTCAAGCCTAGGTAGGAGCTTCTTTGATTGTCTCCTGCCACAAGCATATATTGTAATTTGTTTACAAAAATTATTTCTAATATGAAAACTAATATTTGTTATACAAAATTTATTTTGAAGTATTTTTCAACGTCTAATAACTATCACAGTATCTCTAATATTGACTTATAAAATGAGTTTGGGTTTGATAGTATTAAATAACATATTCTATAGTTCATTATGTGATATTGGAAAAGTGAAAAGTCTTATGTGAAAATTAAGAGTTTAATTGTGCATTTATTTTTTTAGAATGTTAATTGATTAATTATCTTTTTTTTGGTGAAAGTGAAATAAAAATATAATTGGGTTATACTTCTTCTCACTTTAGAACCAAAGCATTTTTTTTCTAATGAAAAAGTGTTCTTTGTCCCCAAAATTTAGAATTCTTGGTTTTTGGTAACTAGAGAATGACAAAGGAAATATTTTCCAAAAATAAGAAATTTATCATTAAAGTGGCAAGGGGAGAGAGCTCCACACGATTTTGGAGCTCTTCCTCCCAGGCCCTAGCCTAATTCTTTCTGTTTTCTCTCGATTGTGTGTGTGTGTGTGTAGGATTTATGAAACCTTAATTTTTTTTGTGAAAAACTACTTGCCTCCTTTGAACGTGGATTGAAGATTCAAAGCATTGAAAGGATTCAATCCCTACTGCTGCTCAAGTGAGAAAGAATAATTATCTGGAGGAGGAACTTTGATTGTTATTCTAAAGTCAACATATATTCTCTCTTGAATTTATTTTTATTCTTTTGAATCTAAATAGAAAAGTTTCCTACTCAATCCACATTTGCTATGAAATCAGGGTTAAACCAACAATCCCATGATATAAACTTCTGTGTTAATCACCTAGACACTTACTAATGTATGAGCATATAATTAGTATACAACCAAATAAAAACAATTTACTTTATGCTACAACTTGTTGTCACAAAAATGGTGAAGTAAGAAGTTATAACCTTTTAATTGCCCTTTGTCTTATCAAAAAAATTATATAATATAGAATTTAATGTAAAAGTAGAAAGTATTTTCAAAAAATTTAAATTTATTCAATGTAGCGCTAACTCAATTTTATGTGAAATGACATGACATAACCTCATTGAAAAAAATAGTGTTATCTTAAAAGGGAAAAAAAAAATAAAGTTACAACTTTTTAGTTCACTATTTGGTTATAAGATTTTCCTTTTACATTATAAGTGCAATTAGATTTGGCCGGCCTTGCGTATCTTTTATTTTTATGCAACATTAATTTCATGGAACCGTTCTAGACATTTCTTAAGCATGAGGTTGAGATGCATATTCAAAATGATTTATTTTCGTTACAAAATAAGTATTCATAGAATTGATCCTCGTTCACTTTAATCAATATGAAATTTCCTACAAATACCCCAATATTACATTTTACATATCATGGAATTCAATGGATGTGTGGTTTAAGGGATAACATTGGGACATGGGAGGAAACCAACAAAAGGTAAACAAACATATGTTAATTGCGAGTTATTGATTATGATCATATTTTTTCTAATTAAATTTAATAGTAATATATGTGTTGTATTGTTCACGACAAGATTGTTCCATGAAAAAAAAAAAGACAGCTAATCTCTATTAACAAATTTTTGTTTAATTGTTTTAGTTAGTTAATTTTTTTTACCCTAAAATGAACTTAGCAAAAATGTTCAAAAGAAACCTAATATGTAAGAGTCCTTGGGTGGAAAATTTTTCACAAGAAACAAATTTTCTATTATTATTGGTATCTTGTAATTTGGAGTGATAGATAAAGAAAAAGACCCAAGATTTTGTGCACAGCCGTGGATGCACACATCGTTGATGGGGACAACAAAGTTTGAATGACCAAACCCCTCATTTGATGAATGGTTCTTTTGCCACCATGCATAAACCCATCCCCAAGAAAAATGAAAACAAAAAAAGGGAGAAAGAAAGTATCTGCGCTCTACACTACGTCTAAACACAGGTTTGCACTAAATGATTAAACTCTCCCACCCCAATGCCTCCGCGTGATCTCCCATTGATCTGTGAGTTGGTGTAATGGCCGCGGAAACAGATTATCTTGCCCAAAATATATAGGGGGAGGGATCTCCACACGAGTGGTGTATAATTAAATTTTACAAACTAGGATATTATTGACCATTGGATGAAATGGAAAGCCTTTCTCCCTTTCAATCTATCTGCAGTTGTATCTCTCCTTCCACCGCTACCACAACTAGTATAAATGGCATCCATCATCCCTGAGGTCACGGTATTAGGCACCATCCCTTCCGGCGGTGTAGTACACAGTTCACTTTACTACCGTCTTGGAGACAACTCTTTTTCGCTAAAGATCAATTGGATTAATAAAAAGAAAGAATATACAAGAGGAATGATACACTCAACAATACTTAGACGAAGGAAATGAAATCAACCCCACCTTCGGCATTGCCATCAGCAGGAGAGGACCTCAGACCTAAGTCTAACAAAAACTTTTAAAAACAAATAACTAAGTGAATCGGAATCTTGGCCGTTGGGCCGCATCCAATTCCAGCTCCCTGGAGGTGAGAAGGGGCCAGGTTTCGACAGGAGAATTTGATTCAAATCTTGCTGCTGTTTTCGCTAAGAAATCGGCTACCACATTTGCTTCGCGGTAGCAATGAGTGACTTTCCAAGAAATTGAACCCAAATAAGAGAGAATGCCCCTCCATCTTTGCTGAATAAACCATGGAACCAGCCCTTTGGAGAATAAGAACACCACAGCAGCAGAGTCACACTCGATCCAAAGGTTTTGGATATAAGAGTTTTTTGCATGTCCAAGGCCGGTAATGAGAGCTAGGAATTCAGCTTCAAAGTTTGATTTTATACCAGCAAAATTTCTGAAATTCAGCAAAGGTTCGCCCTTGTAATTTATAAACACACCGCCAACTCCAGCCTTTCCAGGATTCCCTAGCGAGCACCCATCAGTATTTAGCTTAATCCAATTCTGAGGGGGGAGACACCATCGAACTTCAAAAACTCCTCTTTGCTTGCCAATTACCCGGGGAATTCCCACTCTCCTTGCACACATCAAATCAGCTACGGACAAGTTTTTTCCAAGGTGCACTGTCGAAATCATACCTATCTCACCTTTAATCATAGCAAAACGCTGCCTGTGATGCCAATAGGTACCCTCGTGGATTCTCATATTCCTCTCCATCCAAACTGCATAAGGAATTAACACCACGCCACTAAGCCATAGTCTTGAGAATGTAATGGATTTTGCTTTACGTTTGCACCAGCTAAATAAATCTTCCATTCTTGTGAAATGTTGCCATCTGACACCAAATAGATCATAGAACATATTCCACAGGGCCTGGATATACTCACAGTGAATAAAAAGGTGGGAACTAGACTCTTCTGCCTTTTCACATAACCCACATCTCGAAGGCATTGCAATCCCCTTTTTGCACACTTGGTCATCTGTAGGGAGTCTACAATGGGCTAATCTCCATCCAAATACTGCCTGCTGTGGCTGTAAAAGAGCTTTCCAGAGGATGGAAAACCAAGAAACAGGCGCCTTTTTGCTTCTTATCTCCTCCCACGCCGAGGCCAAAGAGAAGGCACCAGACGAAGATAATTTCCAGTGGCATACATTCTCTAAATTCATTAGGGATATTCTCTTTGCCTTCTCAAACGATTCAGACAAGAATGATGAAGAAACATTTGGGAAGCACCACTCACCATTCCTAATGAAATCCGCCACCCGCAGCTGCCTCGAAGTAAGCGCTTCTAAGTCCAGATTAGAGGATTCCGCCAATGAGGAATTTTCTAACCAACGATCCTTCCAGAAGCTGATCTTGACGCCATTTTCCTATTGTCCAGCTCTCCATATTTGTTACAAAATCCCACACCCTTTTAGACCACCTTAAATAGATGAAGACTTGTAGCTCCTGAGATCGCCGTTGCTAGTAGTAAACCTTGCTCTGAAAAATTGACTCATTGTAGAATCCTCATGCTTTATTTTTCATAATAATTTACATAGATAAGCTCTGTTAACATCTCGTAACTTCCAAATACCCAGACCTCCCTCCTTCTTTGGCTTGCAACAGTTCTCCCATTTAACAGTGATTTTTTTCTGAACCTCCATTTGGCTAGACCAAATGAAATTCCTCATCCATGTTTCTACAGTTTTAATTGATGCCTGAGGCCACCAATAGGCTGCAAAATTATGCATAGGAATGCTTGATATAACTGAACGAACAAGTTCAATACGGCCTGCCATTGAGAGCAATTTACCTTTCCAAGTTGCAAGTCTACATTTGATCTTATCTAGCAGAGGTAACAAATGGGATTTTGTGACTCTTCCCTTGAAGATTTCCACCCCAAGATATTTTGTAGGGAATTTGGATATCTGAATACTCAGAAACTCACTAATAAACTGTTTTTTGTGAGGGGCCACCTTCCCAAAGAAAATCTTGCTTTTATCCAGATTAAAAAACTGACCAGAGAATGCCTGATATTTATCTAAGAAAGAGTGAAGATTTCTTAAATATTTTGCCGACGTGTTCATGAAAATGAAAATGTCGTCCGCAAAGAGAAGGTGGGATGGAGTGAGCACACCTCTTGGCCCGGGCAGGGATTTAAGAGCACCTTCTGCAACCATACTTCTTAACCCTCTACAGAGCACTTCTTCGCTAGAATAAAGAAAGGAGATAAAGGTCACCTGGCGAAGACCACGACCCACAGGGAAGAAGCCCACCGGTCCCCCATTTACTAAGACCGAAATCCTAGTAGAGACAAGGATTTCATGAATCCAAGATATCCACTTCTGAGTGAAACCAAACTTTTTCAGGACTTCAAAAAGGAAATCCCAAGAAAGCGAGTCGTATGCTTTCTGAACATCAATTTTGATCCCCATACCTCCTCCCCTGACTGCAGTATACATCAGATTTTCCAATTCTAAGGCAAGGCTGATATTCTCAGAAATTATTTTCCCCTTCTGGAATGCACCTTGTTCCTCTGAGATCAGCCTGGGAAGCAGCGCCGAAACTCTATTTGCCATAATTTTTGATAGCACCTTACAAAAGAAATTCCCCATACAGATCGGCCTAAACTTTTTCAGGGTCACAGCTCCCGGCACCTTCAGAATTAGAGTAAGGAAACAATTGTTCACACCCTTAGGAAGAAACCCCGTTCTGAAGAAGTGCTTCTGACCCAGAGTCCGCTTCCACTATATGCCAAACTCTTCTAAAGAATTTCCCATGAAATCCATCGGGCCAGGAAGCACTGCGATCCACCTCCCAAACGAGTTTTTATTTCTTCCAAAGAGGGTATAGTCTCTAAACCCAATGCATCGCCTCATTAATCTCCTTGGGGATACAATTCAATAAATCATGATGAGGAGTAGTCCGGCGGCACTATGGAAGGTTTCATAATATTCAGAAATGTAAGATGACAACCTCTGCTGGTCACTAATCCACTCACCATTTATGTTCTTCAAGGTACAATTTGATTTATGACCGTCTCATTTGTCGAGAGGTGGAAGAATTTTGAGTTTCTCCCCTCTTTCATCCACCTCTTTGGCCTTTTGAGACCAAAAACTGCTTGCATTTGAGTTGCTTTCAAGAGATATGTCTTGTCGCCTCTTTGTCAAATAGATCATCTGTCATCCTGTTGCCTCAATTTCTTCTGAATTAAATCCAGATTTTTGAGCTTTCTTTACTTCTTCATCAACATTAGGAAATTATTCGCCGACTCTTAATAAAAATTTTTACCTGCTTTAGCTTCTGAGAAAGCACCAAAATGGGGTTCCCTGACACCTCCTTATTCCACACCTCCCTAATAATATCCTCAAAATTCACATTTTCCATCCAGAAATTATTAAATCTAAAAGGAATATTACCTGGTTTAGGAATGGCATCTGAGACCACCAGGACAGGGGTATGGTCCGAAGCAGTTCTTTGCAAAACAATTTGATTAATATTCCTAAACACCTCCAACCAATTCCCATTACAAAAACTTCGATCCAGAATAGCTACAACATTTCCTCTGCGACGATTGTTAGTCCACGTGAACTTCTTCCCCTGTGAAGGAGCTTGAACCAAAGCACACGTGTCCACCATTGCTTGAAACTCTACCGCCGAGCTAGCATTAAATCTTCCTGGCCCCCTTTTTTCATTTGAAAGAAGAGTAGCATTAAAATCCCCTATGACCGACCATGGGGTATTTGGGTTAATCACCAAACCTGGTCGATCCAGAGCCTCTGCGATTAACCTTAAAACAATTTGCATGAACAAGGTCAATCCCAGAGCAACCCAACCAATCCATGGTGATAATTGTTGGTCGACGGAGAAACAAGCGAGGGCGAGAAGAACCTTGTCTCCACATAAGCGAGATTCGGAACCTTGTCCACCCGATCATTGTGAATTAAATCCCCAGAGTACCCCAGTTTATTAAATAACAAAGAAGGAAAATCCGATGCCTTCACCATCGGCTCATAAACATACAAAATCGGAGAGTGCTCCGAGATCATCTTCAAGGCTCTAATACCAGCCGCCTTCACACCTCTAATATTCCAAAATAAAATCTTCATGGAGAAAGGATTTAATTTTGGACCTTGTCGAATTTATTAAATCGACCAACCTTCTTCTTACCCTTCTTCCCTCCTTTAGAAATATCGTATCAGATTTTCCTTAGCAAGAAGGGCACGATCAACCACCCCTACTTCCTGAAAATTTAGAGCCACACACCCATTTGCAATTTCTGTCTCTGGGATGCAAGAAATCTGAGAATCACGATGGTTGGGAAGAATTCTGGATAAATGACCGCCTCTTGAGGGTTGGCCAGCCACACCACCGCTACCCCTAGTCACCACATTCCATCTAGGGCGACTTGGTCTGGCCGAGTTCACTGGGTTCATGGTAGGAGCAACCAAGGTAGGGGCGTCAGAGGCAGCTTGCTGACTCTCCTCTTCGGACTCTGAGAGAACATCATCATTTAGGTCAGAATCCGACCCTGATCTAGATCCTAGATCCGATCCAGCCACATGGCCTTCCTCCAAAGAGGGAAGGTTTTGATTAGGGAGTAAATTCCCACCGTTACATTCCCTATATAGAGGATTTAATTTTGAATTTGAATTTTGGATGAGATCCAAATCCACATGAATATGGCCTTCCAAAATAGGGGTACCTTGATTTGATGATGAGGAGGCATTTAAGGAAGGAGAATGATTTGCTGCAGTTTCTATGTTTGGTACACTCCCTGTAACTCGCTGAGTTGATATGACTCGAGCCGAGTCCACTCCATCTTCTACATAGACTGCGCCTGGAACAACAACGTGATCTTTTGCAGCCTGTTTTTCATCCTCCTGCTTCTTCAATCGGCATCCTTCCACACTGTGGCCTAGCCGCTTACAATAACCACAACGAGTTATACCAACTTCATACACAACCTTTTGCCTGAACCCAAAGATTTTTGTGGTTCCAGGCTCCAATCTCTCAACCTGCACTTCCTCAATACGAGGCACCGTTTCATTTTTTTTGATTTCAACCAAGACTCTAGCAAAGAAACCCATCAAGCCTTGCTTTGTGTGACGATCGAGCCACAGTCGTCCAAGCGCTTTTGCTATTGAGAGCAAGACATTCTTATGCCAATATTCTAGGGAAGGTCAGGAACGGATCCGGACAGTTTAGTCCACACTTTTCTCATGGATGTTAAAGTCCGGTTTCCGGTGTTGGAGCAGATTAAGCGACCCCGATCTTCAAAGGGCTCCTCTTCCAAACAGCACCTTATCTCCTCACATCCGAATTGAAAATTACATACCCCTTTCCAAGAGGGTGCATCACCACTCCTTGGTTCAAGTTCCATTTTTCTGCTGCTTCTTGTCTCAGTGCATCTAGGGAGATCAATCTGAAATCAACCCTCCCTGTCAGAGCAAATCTGAATTTTTGCCTTTTTTACTCATAGTCGCACTGGGGGATCATGATTCTTCGGATATTACTTGCTTGGATTGGTTCTGGGAGAGAGTCCATTGTTGGCCATGAGGCATTCCCCACAGCCCTTGCATATAATCTTCTTGGAGCGACACCATTAGTAGCGGCAGCTTGATTTGGAGGCACATTCTCAGTCACCTCCCTCACAGATCCCTCACCATTGTCGGTCTCATCACCTCCACCCTCCTCAGCTAGGCCTTGACTACCGGCCATGACGTAGCCGCCGTCCAGAAAAAAAGAAATCAGGCAGAAAATCACCTTCCCAATCGCCCCTTCCCAATCAGACAGTCGTCTTGGAGACAACTCTACAGACGTGCAAATCCATCAATCTATTATAACAACTTAAGAGCCTCAGATGGAATAAGAAAGATACAAAATTTGCATGGCAGGGGAGGGGTTGGGGTGGGTTGATTTCATCTTCATTGATATGGTTTCATCAACATTTTATTCTCAGAGATATGCACACACAAACATCAACGAGGGTAGATTTTTCGTATTTCACAATGGTGAAACGGTGTTTAGAAGCACCACAGACCTATCACCTAATAGGGAGTAGGATATTTACCCCATAACTTTTAGTTAAAAAGTAAGGTGTAAAAAGCAGGCCCAAAAATAGACTTAGCCTATATGTTGTATTTCAATATGGAAATCTTATCAAAAATGGACAATACATAGATGTTACTTATATGCATATTAGAGAAATTCCAACAGCCACAACCGATGCATTGCACTGGATTGCTCTTCCTCCTTTCTTCTTATCTCCTCAGATAGTTGGGCCAAAGCATTGGGCAACCAAACCGTGCCTGCCTCAAAGGCTTAGGAACTAATTTCACTGCTACCACCACTTACCAAACCAACCACGATCTTCTACTCTCTACTCTACAGAACATCCCCATCCTTCTCACTCCTCTCTATGGTCTCTTGCTGAGCAGAGGCGATATTATTTTGGAATAATGTCAAAATTTTGTTAAGATGGAGGCGAAGATATCACATATCAACATAGTTAGAGTCCTCCTCTACCTCAAAAATCACTCCTACAAAATAGGAGTCTCATTGGACAGCAACACTAGAGATCGACTCCCATTCAAAGTCTCTCTCTTAGGATATCAGAGTCCTCTTTTAACTATCACATGTGATATCAGAGTCCTATTGTAACTGTCTCTTTTGTATTAGAGTTGGAGTACACATCCACCTTTGAAGGTCTATATAAGAGGTGTACCTCCAACTCATAAGATTGATGAATGGAGACTCAATTTAATATAGTATCAGCAGCCGTACAAGCTCCATCGAGCTAACACCTTCTTCCCCACTTCCTTCTCTCTCTTCATTATCCACTCCTCAACCCACATTCCTCTCTCTTCTTTGTAAAAAAAAATAATAATAAATAACAAAAACACAAGAAAAGAGATCAGACAACAAGCCTTTATCCTCCCTCTCTAAAACCACTCCCACTCCCACTCCCTCTCTCACGTCCCACATCTTTCTTCTTCTTTCCAAAAAAAAAAACATCAAGAAGAACTGGACAGCAGCTATCATCACCGCCCCTCACCTCGTGGCCGAACAGATAAGCCTCAATACCACCATGCTCGACACCCCACCACCTCCCCAATCCCTCTTTGGAGCTCATCACTTTATCTCCCTCAAACTCACTCTGAAAAATTATGTGTTTTGATGCACTCAAATTGTGCCATACCTCATAGGCCAATGCCTCCTTGACTATGTCACTGGTGACTTTCATTGCCCTCAGGATCTCGTTAAATGCCAAAACCTAGCGTGAACATGATGCATCCATTATGAGTCTTTTCATCGCCTCCCTCTCTGATGAGGCCCTCTGTCTTGCAGTTGGACGGACCACTAGTAAGGAAATATGGGATGCCCTACATGCATCCTTTCAGCTCTCCCTCCACCACACGGATCCTGTCTAGTTATCAAGCCCACGATCATAAGGATGGTTCTATCCTTGGCCATTTCAAAGAATTGGAATGCTCGCCAGCTCGATGTTCAAAATGCATTCCTTCATGGACTTCTATTGGAAGAGGTATACATGACTCAAACCAAGGTTTTGAAGACTCCCTACACCCTTCTCATGTTTGCAAGCTCCACAAATCTCTTTATGGGCTCAAGCAGGGCCCCCGGGCTTGGTTCCAGGCTCTCTGAGTCTCTGAATCTCTCCGATTTTTGGTCCTCCCAAACTGACACATCTCTGTTCATCTATATGCAGGGCTCCATCATAATATATGTACTTATCTATGTTAACGATATTCTGGTTACAGGCAACCAGCCGTCTCATGTCACCTCCCTCTTCCAACAACTTGCCATAGAATTCTCTATCAAAGACCTTGGTCACCTTAGTTTCTTCCTTGGTGTTGAGGTTCTCTATCAGCATGGTGGTGTCCTTCTCTCTCAAGCACGCTACATCTCTGATCTTCTTCAATGTGCTGGAATGACTGACTGTAAACCTATTACCACTCTCATGGCCACCACCTCTGCAGCCTCTTCCTCAGGGGGTGTCCTCTCGGATCCCTCAAGGTATCGATCCATTGTAGGTGCCGTACAATACATCACTCTCACCAGACCTGATGTAGCCTACTCTGTCAATCGGGTTTGCCAGTTTATGCATGTTTCCTCAGAGGACCATTGGACCCTAGTCAAAAGAATCCTCCGTTATCTCCAGGGCACAAAAGACCAAGGGTTGTTCATCTCTAGGTATGATTCTCTTCAACTTCAGGCATTCTCTGATGCTGACTGGGTTGGTGATAGTGCTGACTAGAAATCCACAAGCGGCTATGCCATCTACATGGGTCCCAATTTTATCTCTTGAGCATCCAAAAAGCAGAAAATGATTGCATGCTCTTCTACTGAATCAGAGTGCAAGGCTGTCGCTGATGCTTGCACCGAACTCACCTGGCTCCACTTTCTCTTTGCTGAACTGAGCATTTCTATCCCCACAGTGCCAATCCTCTGATGTGACAATATTGGTGCCACTTATCTCTTAGTCAATCCTGTGTTTCATGCCCGTACAAAACATGTTGAAATAGATTTTCATTTTGTTCGGGACAAGGTTGCGTCAAAGGAGCTTCAGGTGCTATTCATCTCCACAAATGATCAAATAGCCGATATCCTCACCAAGCCTCTCAATTCTACACGGTTCACTTTTCTCTGTCCGTTCAAAGTCCCACCTTGAGGGGGTGTATCAATACAGTTAGAGTCCTCCTCTACCTCAAAAACCTCTCCTACAAAAGAGGAGTCTTAATGGACAGCAATACTAGAGATCGACTCCCATTCGAAATCTCTCTCTTAGGATATCAAAGTCTTATTGTAATTGTCACATGTGATATCAGAGTCCTATTGTAACTGTCACATGTGATATCAGAGTCCTATTATAACTCTCTTTTGTATTAGAGTTGGGGTACACTTCCACCTTTGAAGGTCTATATAAGAGGTGTACCTCCAACTCATAAGATTGATGAATAGAGACTCAATTTAACATCACACAACATTGCCAAATGAGGCTGTCATGGTATGATATATGCATGTTAAGGTACTCACATGAATTGTAATCTAGTGAATCTCGACATCCGGTTCAAATCAATTTAGGGCTTTAAATTTTATTTCAGCTTTGTGAAGACATAATTTGAGGTATGAGCTCTACTCTTTCTATGAATCAATTGCTGCTCTACCAAATCCATCACCTCCTGCAACTCCTCTTTCCCCACCTCCTTCAGTGAACAAGACAGTAACATAAGGTATGGATTCTAGGAGTTCTAGTCGATACTGATCGACGTTTCATTTTGTCTATATATTTATTTAAATTTTCTACTGTTAGAAACAAGATTGAAACAACAAACCCGCCAGAACAGGTTGAAGCATCATTTCAGTAGCTGACTGAAACATCAAAATATAAGGGTTGCTCAATTTGTAGTCATGGGTGTCTCTATGGACATACCACAATGAAATTGATGGAAATCTTACAATAATGTTAGCTTTTGTGGCTCATGAATAGATTTAAGTGTGTTGGCTATTTAAAGCTGAATCTTGCAAGAAATTCAAGTTAGACACAGGAGAAAACAGAGAAAATCTCAGAAGAGAGAAGGGAAGAGAAAAATAGACCTAATTTGTCTCTACTTATTATTGTAGTTTCCTTTTCACACATGGACAGATTTTTACAATAGCTGTTATATGATTTATCACACGTTCTGGGCCATATACAGTTCGAGTCATCTCAGATAACAAACCAAAACAGTAAAGATAAATTAAAACAGAACACAATTTAAATAGGAAAAAAAAAAAGGATCTTAGCCCAGGTGCACATGAACTATTTAGCACACAGAAGGTGATATCCACAGCATTGTGCAATGAACCATATATCCTTTGGCAGGATGCCTGCCTCATTGTGATTGGTTTTACACCAAATGTGAGCTTAGCTTTCAAATGCCTTGACTAATTAAGGATTCTTGATATTTTGATCCACTGCAACCCGACCCATGACCACCCCACCCCACCACCCCAAAAAAAAAAAAAAAAAAACTGTTCTATCAGGTTAACAAACTCTGACTTTCTGCAGATTTTGAAATGCCATGATATGATCAGCTGGGATTGTATAAAGGGGAGCCGAGCTCTGCGTGCCTAGTTCTGTATCTCCAAGATCTTAATCAACTATAATCACTTATACGTGCATCCTTTGTTATAGTTCCAACTTTGAACATATTTTCCCAAACATGATCATGAATCTTTTTGAAATCTATTGGTAAAAGTTATAAAGCTATTTGGAATAGAAAAAATTTAACATATCCCCAATGTCAATTTCAAGAACATGGATCACACATCAAAAGAAAATTTTTGTTTTTGTGGGGAAAGAGAAATTTCATATTTTCATCAAATATTGTCATTATTACTTTAGTAATACCTTTTTTTTTTTTTTTGGGTAAATCTTTAGTAATACTTTATTCTAACCTATGTATATGTTTTTGTATAAGGAAGCCTGAGAGTGAAATTAATGGTGAGTAAATATAGTTTAAATCCTTCTCTATCTTCTACAGTTTACTGGTGTCCATGTCTCCATAAATTTTGTATGCAGGAAAAACATTGATAAGGGATTGATTTCATTATATTAGTTTGGCTAGGGGAGGAACCAAGAAATATTGAGTAGGATAAAACAAACTATAGGGGCAAACATTAATGATCCTTTGAAAAGCCTTAGGAGAAACATATTGATTCAATGCCATGAATTGAGAATATACTGCTTATATATAAAATCAATGACATATTGCTTCAAATTTTTATGATTAGACATTCTAATTTAAAGTTAAACAATCAATATAGAGAAACTTCTAAACTTTGATTATCTAGAATAAGAATATTATAAAAGAAATCATATGCGCAACACATACATGGAGATCAGATAAGCATATAATACAATTACTACACTGACAAGAACAGCGTACCTGAACCCATGACTATAGCATAATAATCCCTTGGTGCAATACAAACACCGTTGTTAGTCTGGTCTATCCTCTTTCCCTTCTCACTTTAGGTTTTTTTTTTTTTTTTTAGTCATTCACTTAATGGGCCAGTGATAACTATTTATAGGGATGAGAATAGGGACCAACCTTGCAATGAATTAGGGTTTCCTTCTCATTAAGGAAACAATATCTTAAGTCCATACACAGTAATATATATATTTCATACCATGAAGGTGTGCTAATAGAATCCAATATCTCTATAGAGATCACTTACTAATATTGGATCATTTCTGCTTACTCTATCTGTAGTTAACACTACTAAATCGATTTTTTGAAACAAATCTTGGACTATACTAGCCACCTAGTTTGAAATCTTACAATCACTCACTTGGGTAGTATATCTCACAAGTTTTAGATTTTAAAATTTATTTAAAACGACTCTTCGGTTTAGATAAACTGAATGTGGCTACAAAAAAAACAGTGTTGAATGGAGTGCACTTTAAATCAAATGCCTTGGTCTGAATGAGAATTACAAACACCCAACCGTATTGATCATCACATCTAAAGCAACATGAGACCAAAAACGTCAAAGTGCTCATATCCATATTGACTTGGGCTAAACAGTATAAAATGGTGGTATAGAAATAACATGCAATAGCGATCATCATGCCTATTTTCAAATTGGACCAGGCTCAGAAACCAAATGAGCCTTATGAGGCAGATACCGAAGGCTCATTAATTACAAATGTCTCCCAAACGCTCAAGCTTCGATCAAAGAAGCTCATTGGAACTAGGTCTGGATGTCCCAAAACACTAGCACTAGACCTTAATTAATCAAGGCTTTACTAGTGATTGAATGTGTGTGTATTGACTAGAATTTCAAATACCGAATGAGGTAAATATACCACATATAACCTTAATTTTCTGAAGGAGGCAAATAAACAAGTATATACACACAAGCAATTGTCCATAATAAAAATGCATGTATATTCTTGAGAACAATAATAATGCATCACAAATACAAAAACAAATTGAAATAAATTGAAAGTCAGATGCACCTGAATATATGAGTAAAGCTCCCACTAATAAAATACATCAAAAGAACTAACAAGTCCCTTATCAGTGACATGCTATTGGAAAACTTTTGGAATCAAGCTCTTAATTATTTGACAAATAATTATTTTATCTGTAGTAATGTAGTTCTACAGAAATTTATGATTCATGAGCTTACTCCCACTGATCTTTAGATAAACCTATTTGATTCCTCCCACTTTTCATAAAGAATCTTAGTTTGAACAAAATTAACAACCATTGGCTTAGGAGGTACATCAATCCAAGATTAAAATCCATTATCATAATAGTCAGAGAAATATCAAAGGATTAGTTCCATTCCTCAAAATTGGAGCCATTCAAGGTTTTAATAGAAAATAGTTGAGAAATCAAAACTAGCAAATATAACCATAGATGTTTACCAAAAATACAATATATGTAAAAATAGAAGGCATATTAACATCCCAATAATATAATCAAACCTGACAAATTGGGCTATTAATCAGATTTGTCCTAGTATTGTTTTCAATAGCTATAGGAAAACACAACTAGGGAAAGATCTGACATCATTGGGGTCACACTTGTGGTGGCAAGATCACCCAACACATAGTGAAATCTTTCACATGCAAGGCGAGATGCTCAAAACAATACTGCTCTGAAGATTCTGTCACTTGTGGTGATAAGACAAGAACCTCCAAAGCTGTGAAGCCCAAAACATCACCCTCACACTATCAAAGGAAATCGGCCAAATGAAGACTCACCTGTGGTGGCAAGAGCACACCATTCGCCATATGGTTTCCTTGACTATAACCTATTTCGAATAGTCAATAGCGATTTCACAATCTCAACAACTAGCCCACTAAGTGAAAGTGTAATCACCGAAATTATGAAAACCTATAGACTTGGATTACTACCCAATGCCCATGGATTTAGATTTGGGTGCAAAAACAAGATGAACTATTTCAACATGTAACCGACATATTTTTAGCCTAAGCCCACAAGCGTAACCCATTGTAAACCCTAATAGTCAATATGGTAACACCATAATTTAGCAGTTATCAAAGTGAGTACATTTTTAGTATAATGGTTTTATACTGCTGGCCATTACCATAAATAAAAAAAAAAAATCTAAATATGATAATTTCCAATAATGACAATATGCTAAATATAACAGTTCATAACATTTATTCATGATAGCAAAAATACATGAAATATATTACTTTATTTATGATGCATTAGATATAAGAAGTTGTATACAAGTATGATCTTTAGACCCAAATGACTTTAATATCTAATACAAATATTTGCCTATAAACTTTGAAGTCAATCACAACAAAGCCCTATAATTTCTTTAAGTAAAAAAATTCTTTAACTAACTTATAGACCAAAATAACAATAAGCCCTTAACAAATAAAGGTAATGTGAACTTAGATCCATAGTAAGTGTAAACAACTTCATAAACTTTATACCAATAAGTTACTAAAACTTTAATGGGCTCATTTAAATCATTCAAGTACGATATATTTATTTTATTTCGATGAATTTCTAATAA
The DNA here is from genome assembly GCA_022985045.1 of Macadamia tetraphylla. NCBI lineage: Eukaryota > Viridiplantae > Streptophyta > Magnoliopsida > Proteales > Proteaceae > Macadamia > Macadamia tetraphylla. Next base: position 33,510,400 of record CM040967.1, read on the forward strand.
AATTACACTTTATCACAAGTACACATAGGATATATAAATTCAATGAAATTTTACTTAAATAATGCACTTGTGATATTTTGATTAATAATAAGGTGCCAAAACTTATAATTAAGTGTTTCGTGACAAAACCGGATGTCACGAACGATAAATATCGTATTGAAGAAAACATTGAAATACCCCAAGTTGGCTTAAAATTCATGAAAACGACTAGTATAATGTACATAATAAAACATGTATAATGCAACTATCACTCTCAATAGGATAATATTTTGTTCTCCCACTAATACAATAGAGTGAGGACCAGATAAGTAATAAAAGTAACAGTTATAAGAGTCAACACTTCATATTAAAACTAGATCTAACTGTTGGCTTGAACAAACAGGGTCAAAATATTTTACAGCATAAACTGTTTGTGATTTATCTAATTATTTGACTTCAAAACTAGAATTCATTGAAACTATGATGGAAATAATTAACCACCAACATATACAACCAACGTAGGATGATCTTGTATCATAACATCTCAAATGTGAGTATAGTCATCAGCTTTAATATTAATCTTTAAGATATCAATACTACCCACAAAGGATTTTCACTAAAGCCCATTTAATTATTAAATTCATAAGATTATATAATCGAAAAACCCATGATGGATAGACCACACCAATAACAAAGTTTAATTTGGTGAGATTCATATGCATTCATTGTAATGACTATATTATTCAAGAGTTATAACTGAAACTGCATCCTTATCCTTTGGGATAGGGATTCAATGGTCTCTTATTTTCTTATATTAACTGTGAAAAGAATAATAATTTTCGAGATCCCCGTACCTTTGGACTTAAAAACCTCTAGGTTATTGACATTTTCTTTAATTTGGGTGACATCACCTTTAAGTAAATGTCACCAAGTTTACTGTCTCAGGGATAACCATTGAAGAATAAGATTTGCCACTTTGGTGTCCACCTCACCCTTTCATGGTTCCTTAGAAATGCATTATGCAGTTGATAATGTATGGAAACTGACATCCAGTTTAATTCCAACATATTTATTTATTATAGGGTGTTCCAAATATGACATGCAAATACAAAATATCATTAATTTTCTACCTATGTCATTCATAAATGACATTTTAATATCATGGTAATGATAAACCAATGCAAAAACATGCGTAAACAAAAATACAATTTTGAAACTGTTATAGAACAAAGACAAAACACTATAGATGTTCCAAAACAGTTATGGAACTCAAGATCTGGATCTCATTTTCTTGTATTAAAATCAACCTAGTATATTAAACATCCACCCACTGGTCGAATCATAAAAAATATTTCAGAGTGCATAATTCCATCATCCCACTGATTTGACCAGTCAAATATTTATTTACAACATCTCAAGTACATGATAAAGTGACATCATGATGACTAATGGTATTTTATTATCCACAAGACCTTGGGACTCTTAGTAGAATTTATTCAAATCTGAAAAACCTCATTAGACATTATGTGAAGACTGGCCATTATCAAATAAGACCATTTCAAGTGATAAAATCCTTCACAATCTCACGATGATCAATCACATAGTAAATTTTCAAAACATCAATCAATGACCTCTTGGTTCTATGACTAAATAGAAATATAATAGAAAATTACAAATAAATATGTTATAGAACATATTATAACATTAAATGTAGTCCAAACCAATGAATCCAATAAAACAGATTTCAATTTAGCCTTAAAACGGCCCTTAAATCAATTGGCATTTCAAGAGTTAAAAAAAAGAAAAAAAAAAAAAGAAAAAGAAACCAAAATCCAAATGAGCCCTTGAGTTATTGTTCAAATAAAGGGTAAACAAACCGACCCTTAAATGCCCTTGTGTTATAAGTGACAAACAACAGACCCTTAGAGTCCGTCTTATAAGACCAAGGCAAGAAGGCCTTTAAGTCATTATTCATTGAAGAAACAAATAAACAGCCCTCCCTTTTTTTTTTTTTTAATGAAAAAGAATCAATGTCAAAAAACATTTTCCTTACTTTTCTAAATAGGAACCCATTCCTGATGGGATTTTTACCTCCCCATTTATTCATTTATTAAAACAGAAAGGTAACTTTCCCTTGTAAATAGGGATTCAAAACCAACTACTAATGCACATTGAATAGTGCCCGGAGTGGATTTTTCTTCTTCGGGAGATAGGCAATCGCGGTGAGTGCTGGCGCGGGTTGATCTTGCCCAAGAGAGTGTTCGAAACGGCCAACGTTGAGGGCTATGATAATAGGGTTTATACATATTCGGCTTTGATTAGTGCGTACGGCCGAAGAGGGTTCTGCAAGGAATCCATTAATTATTATTATTATTTTTTTTTTTTGAGTCGATGAAGGAATCTGGTCTGAAGCCGAACTTGATCACCTACAATGCACATGTGGGAAAGGAGGTCTAGATTTTTATCAGACGGTGAATATATTCGATAAGATGATGGCCAACGGGGTTCAACCCGACCAGATCAACTCTAATTCCCTTCTTGCTGTTTGTAGTCGAGGAGGGAAGGAAATCCTTTGGCTTCGGTCGTGGGTTCCGAGAGGGAAGGGAATCCTTTGTAAGATTTATCTTGGTTTGGTCTAGCCTAATTTGTTTGATTCATTTAATTGGTCTAACCGATTCATGTTGGTTGACCTTGTAAACCCTTTTAATAAGGTTTTCCATTTAAAGTTGATACTATATAATGACAGTTATGTCCCTCGTCTTCAATATGTCTTCTTCGAAGAATAGTACACGGACTTTTGTTTCAGGGTTTAAGAAACTTATTGCCACCATCGACTCGCCAGGTTATCCGACCACCGACGATCCTAAGGGAACACTCAATGACCAGCGAAACGAAGCGCAAAGAGTGATTCAAACATGGGTTGCCTGCAACATTGGTGGCATGCTACTTGGCAGCCATGAATACTGCGGGTTCTCGAGTGCGCGAGGCACCGAGCCAAGCCGCGTCTTGTGCACGAAACATCACAACCGGGAGGGCCGGTCTCCTTAATTGCTGCCTTTGCCGTGAGGTTTGGATGCAACAGACCAATAATTGGGGTTTTTTTTTTTTGTTAAGACAACATAACCGTCGCAACTCCGCTGCCATGGTCAATATTGATCGGCAAGGTCACAATATATCCGAACAAGAAAACCCCCCTCGCCAGCAACCCTTCTCCAACTACACCGATCTAAGGCTCGTATAATAAGCATATATTATGCATAAAAAAATAATAGAAAATTGCAGCCCATCGTCTCCATGAAAGAAATCATATGCGCAACATATAATACAATTACTACACAGACAAGAACAACGTACATGAACCCATGTCTATAGCATAATAGTCCTTTATTGCAATAGAACGCCATTGTTAGTCTAGTCTGCCCTCTTTTATTCTCGCTTTAGTTTTTTTTTTTTTTTTAGTCATTCACTTATTAGGTGAATGATAACTATTTATAAGGATGAGGGTAGGGGCTAACCTTGTAATAAATTATGGTTTTCTTCCCATTAAAGAAACAATATCTTAAGTCCATACATAGTAATATCATACAATTATATAAAAGCACGAAGTGGCAAATCTTTCATTGGAGTATTTCACCCTTCTTTTTTTTATTTAAATACTATATAATTAATTTCATTATTTTAGTTTCGTTTTTATTCTAAAACTCTCTCCTTCTCACTCCTCCCACTCTCACACGTTTCCCTTCTCCCAATTTTTGCTCCTTTCTTTTCTTCTCATATCATGGGGGCTCTCTGACACTTGTTACTCATTTTGGGCTCTCTTTTCCTTCTTCTGAAGTAGTTTCTTAACAGTCCATGAAGCTAGGAGGAGGAAGGAGAGATGAAGAAGAACTGTGGATGCAGTTTCCTAACAGCCCACTCTTCCACGTACTAGCCTTGTTTATGACGCGGGTAGCATGGATTTTGATCCTCAATAACAGGTTTTTATTTTGAAAATTGAAATTATGATATGGGCCTTTGAAAAATTAGAGTTCCTGATATTTCTGTCGGATCCAAGTCTTCAGCAAAATACTGGGTTGTATCTGAACATGAGTCTCCTCCGTCTTTTTTCTTTGGTTTACTCGAACAACTTTGTATTTTTAGGACCTTCAATCGTGCCTACTATTCCCTTGGGAGCTGCAACTATCTGGGTTCTTATGTACTTCCTGATTTTTTTCCCATCCATTCTGAATCATTGCAAGATTAAAGAATTGTAGAAATTCTCAATCCATGCTGTAGGGCACCGTAACACACGGCTTCTTCTTCTCCCTATGGAAATGTCCAATAGAGAGAAAAACCAGTCGCTATATGTCCAAAAGTTAGTGTTTATATCTGTTGTATTCTCATTCTTGCTTCATAAATAGTGTTTTCATCCATATTTGGTTTAATATATGAAGTCTTCATTGGTATCCAAGTGTATATCTCTAATTAATCTGCTTTGTTGTTATACATATGTTATTTAATTTATAAATTCAGAGGACAACAATCTTTGATGATTCTAGCTTGATTTTTGAGTCGACCAATATCAATATCTAATTCTCCATTTGTGATTACTTTTCTGTGCTTTCCTTATTTCTCTAAAACTCCTCCCACTTTCTTTTAAACTCACTCCTCTTTCTTTTAACCTTTTCTCCCCCAAACTCTCCAATTGTCCACAATCTCTCCTCCTCTCCTAAAACATTCATTTTTCTTCTCAAACTAATTCTCTCCCTCCACTTACCTTTTTTTGCTTTGCCTATCTCTCCCTCCCACTTCCTTTTTCTTCTCAAACTCTTTCTCTATTTAGGAATAAAATCATAACAAACATGAGGCATGTCTCTGTTTTGGAATAAAAGCATAACAAACATAAGATGTCTCCTACATTGGAATGAAGAAAATCTCAGCTCATTCTGATTGAGTGCAGCGGTCGGTCGAGGATTTCCCAATTGAGTGTCGTCTCTGCTCTCAAAGGGTATTGATTATTGACTGCTCTTAATTCCTCTTTCTTCCATTATTTTCCTGAAACTGTGTTTTCTGCGTACATTGAAAACCGATTGAAATATGAAACATTAAGATCTATTTGTTTATGCAAATATTTATTAGTTTAAGCTTATAGGAATGGTTCAACATTGCAGCTAACCCCATGTATGTTGGAAGTGGGTTACAGCATACAAGTAATTGTTTTTCTTTTTATCCTTGTTAATTAACTATTTGGTTGTTTAGTGATGATATCATTCCCCCTGATAAACAAATCTACCTTCTAATGGTACTTTAAGATGGGTTGTCCATTAATTCTTATTATCAATATTTGTTTCCTCTGAAACTTTGAACTCAAGACCGATGAAGATATTGGATCAGTGGCTTTCATATGTGTATGTATGACATCAACAATCATGTAACTGTGGCTTAATGGTTATTTAGAATATTTCCCTCATGATAAAGTCATATTAATATTAATTGATATATGATTATAGTCATTGCATCATTTTCTTAGAATAGTGAATTATGCAAAGAAATATAGTAAATTGGGTCGTTAATCTCCTTGTAATTTCCTTATCCTGCCCTCTTTAGCATTTCAAGAATCAAGATTGGACAACCCACTAATCTCGATTCGATCCTTCTATAGAAAACCCAAAAGAGGTCACAAAGAATCCTCTTTTTAACTTCATTTCTATCGCTTAGGGGTCATAAATGATGTGTTGTAAAGGCCAGAAGAATTAGATTTTTTCAGACACGCACTACAGAAAGTTCTATTTGTTTCTATTCCAGAGTTTGTATATTGAAAGTAAAAAAAAAAAGATGGATAATAATAGATTCCAATTTTTTTTATATTCAAAGATGATACACAGAAGAAAACCTCAAAGGAAGTAAACAAAAATACTAACTTTGATACAGACAGAGAGCTAGCCATTCCGTTCACTCATTTCTTCAGGTAATTTGCATGCCCCTATGCTTTTGTTTTTTTCTCCAACCTTTATTTTACTTTTATAGATTTTATAAGAGATTTCTAATTAGTTTATTTCCTCTGTCTTGTTCTCCCTCTCCGTGAATCAATTTTGAGGGATTGTAATAGTCCAACATGCATGAATTAGCTTACTTTTATATTGAAATAGGTGAATGTGACTGACATAGCCGACATTGAAAGATTAGATTTCCATTGCAGTTGCTTACTCATACCTCATAGAAGAAACAAAACACTACAACTACACAACATGAGATGGATGTCTCAATCCCTAATGGTAGTGAGAGATTAAGCAGGGAGATTTGGAGATAAAAGATGAAACTCTTGAAAAGATCAGGTTTCTCAAACTTAATTCAAAGGAAACAAAGGCATTTCGTTTTTTACACCCAAAAAGTTAAATTTCCTGTTTTATTCATACTAAGCTTACAAACCCATCTCTAGGCACTAACATATTAACCTTGACTTCACTCAATCAGAGTCTTTCGGTCACATACTCACACACAGTTGGAATGGGAAAGCACTTTGGTTAGTACAGTAGACAATCAAGGAACTCTACTACCAATTAAGCAAGCAAGTATCTCCATGGCAATGATACCATCGTTTGTGCTTCAACCTCCAGTAGCTGATATTTAAAAAAGATACCATCATTTGTACATGTAACAATAGAAACTCCAAAAGTGGCTATTGTAACTCCTCTAGTAGATGACACTAAGGTGAGCTAAAGTTTCTCCTCCCACCACCCCTACCCCTTAAATTCAAATCTATACCTTGACATATGGATACTGGACTGGTGAATTCTTTTTGAACTGTTTCAAGTGAATTTCTTTGTGAATCTGTTGGAACTCTGCCACTATATTTTTATGGCATATGGTTTCCTTTCAATTACATTATGATATCATCTACATTCCCTTCCTTTCATCTTCTGTGCTTTCATTTTATTTGATTTTTCTCTATAAGTTTTAGCAACTTATTCTTTTCAGATTTTGTTGATATTCGACTTATGATGCGCTCAACATAAAGATATTAAACTTTGAATCTGAATGGGATATCACCATGTCTATTTCGATATTTTTTTCTATAAATCTATTTTTGTATGCTAGTTTTCATCATTAACGAATGGTACAAGCAGATTGATGCTAAACTACGTTTTTTTTTTTTTCCCTGTGGTATTAAGACTAATTTAGTGAAGATTGAATTTAGCATGCTTACAAGTTCAGCACAACACATTAACTCAATTACCCAATAGAACTAATTAACTCACCAATTTCAGCAAAAACCCAATCTAGATCACACACCTCTCTTTTTCACATGAGAAAAAGAAGAGGAATAGAAATTTTGAATCAAAGTGAACTCCATATTACATAGAATCTAAAACCTCACTTAAAAATGTTTCGTCAACGTGCATTTGCACGTTTGTTTTTGCTAGTATATATATATATATATATATATTTCATACCATTAAGGTGTGCTAATAGAATCCAATGTCTCTATAGAAATTAGGGGTGCAAGTTTGGCCTTGATGGCCCGAACCTGCCCTTGGCCCGCCTTGATCCCGAACAAGTACCAACCCAAAAATTTTGGCCCTAAGGGCCAGCCCGACCCTAAAATTTTTGACCCTGAGTCAGGGTTAGGGCGGGTAAGGGTTGATGTCTTTGGCCCACCCAGCCCGCCCTAAATCTGGCCCTGATTTTTGGCCCTGATGTTGACCTTGGTTGTGACCATGAATTTAACATAATTTTATATATTGTTTGACATTGAGTCATTGACACCTCAAAACTCCTAATATATCCTCTCACCGTTCTCTCTTGCTTTTTTTACCAAAAAAAAAAAAAGATCTCTCTTGCTTTTTTTTACCAAGAAATTTGTAACTTTGTAATTTTTTTTTATCTCATCTTTATTATGAATATTTTTTATTTTAAAATTATTTCATTCGGGGTATACCTTGCCCTTGATGGCAAACCAAGGTTCTGATCAATCGGGTCGTCGGTCGAGGTCATCCGACCACCCGAAAAATCAAGGTCAATCAGGGCTGGTAAGGGTTGGGTTGAACCCTAAACGGCAGGGTCAGGGTTGAAGTTTGGTTGAAGTTTTGCGGCCCTGAGTCAGGGTCAGGGCGGGTTTGGGCCCAATTAAGGGGACTCAGGGTTGGGCTAGGGTTTTAATGAACCCAACCCAACCCGGCCCCTTTCATCCCTAATAGAGATCATTTATCAATATTAGATTCTTTCTGCTTACTCCATCTGTAGTCAACACCACTAAATTGGTTTTTGGAAACAAACCTTGGATTATGCTAGCCCACTTAATTGAAAATCTTACAGATCATTGCCTGTACCCAGACAAATAATAAAATAGAGATTGAAACAAAAATAGAGTATGCTCGTCAGTCTTCTCCTTGGTAGCATCAAAGTATGGTCGTTTTCTTTCAATGCGAAAGAACATTTGCAGCTGATATTGATTTTGCGTCCATGCTAATACTCCCCTCCATCACCAAAATAAAAACTTTGATTTTGGGGCATCTGGAAACAAAAAATTGTGGTTAAAGACTATTGACACACAAAGCAATAGATAGGGACAGAGGAAGAAAAAGATATTGTAGTTTTCGTTTTTTAGGTTGAAGAAAGATATTGTAGTTATACCTTATCTTAACATACTCAAGGCATGAGGAATATGATGATGATTGGGATAGTATCAGTTTGGTAAGTCTTCGATCTTGATACCTGGTCAAGATCATATTGGTTGAACGGTACAGACTAGGAGTAAAATGGTAAAAAAAAATCATTTTTATTTTGGAAAGTAGGGGTATTTTTGTCCGATACTGGCAACCCAATATTGGTCCATTCCGATACGATAATGGTTTTGGGATGGCTGATACGGTGATACCCGCTTTGATACCGTGTACTAAAACCAAGCTTACACCGATTGGACCGATCGAGTTTGAGCGTTAAAGACCAGTCTAATCCATTTATAAATAAGTTAATATACGATACAAGGAATAAGCCCAACGAACACCTGACCAACCCAACTCATTTAAAAACCTGATTTGACTTGACACATTTAGCATCATTTATGTATATTTTAATTTTTTTTGATAAAATAAGATATTTATTAATATTTTTTTAATTGTGTGAACTATTATACATACGCTGTATCAAACAAAGTTTTTTTTTCTCCGTTCCCATTTTAACTATGGTCAACCAAATTTAAAAGAGTGGGAGACATGATCAGTTGCTAAGTCTTAATCGGTCTCGTCATCAATATTCGGCGCCATGTGCACAATTCAACCTTTGATTTATTTTTTGTGTGTGTCATGGATTAAAAACAGAGAAAAGGGTAATACTGTTTTATTTAAAGGTTAATGTGTTCGTAACTAACCCAATCTTTGGTATCTTCCAACCTCTTTCTCCGAAGCCTATAGGACCTGTGATGAAACAAAAGTGCAGCAACAAGAGAGAGATTGATTGAGATGCATAATTCCTCAGCCGGTACTCTTTTTATCTTAGCAATCCCATTAAAAGTTGCTCTTGTTGTGTGCTTGCCACTATAAGAGTGGGACCCACATAAAAATCGCTACCCATATTGCAATGGATTGTATTTCCTCAGTAACTTTTTAGTGGTTTATTTGTCACATGATTACATTTGTTCCTTTTGTTTCAAGTTATGTTAGGAAGGGGAAAGACAAAGAACATAAATTAAAAAATTTTGGAAACTAAAGAGAAAGAAGATACATAAATCGATTATTGATTTGTCATGATTTTTATCTTATTATGTTTTCTTTTGTTGTATTTTAAAAATTTCTTAAATAAAGTTTTTCTGCACCCTCCAATGGTCTTAAATGTCTATCCCCTATTTACAAATTTTTGATGATACCCCCTCCTATTTTATCCTAATCTCTATGGACACCATCGGAATCTATCAATTAGTAGACTCAACTGTGGGTGTGGGTTAATTAACATTGTCCTAACTTAGATGTTTCTTAGTACATTGATTGGATAGATGTCGTCACACCATATGAAAAGTCAGTGGATGAATCGATTTATTCTTAGTTTTGTTGCATGAATAACATTTAACTACAAGCCTCCTCATAGCCTCAATGGCTTATTGATTATGTTGAGGTCAAAGGTTCTAGGCTTGCATGATGCCATGAAAAAAAAAATAATAATAAAAATAAATAAATAACTTTAATTTTTTCCTAAAAAAATAAAGTGGGTGGAGGGGGGCGAGGAGTGCGGTCCAGCATGTGCAAGAGAGCCAATGGAACTACACAAGAAACCATTCAAAGAGATGTCATTTTCCATTTCATGAGGGGAGACCAATAATTTTTTTTAGAGTGATTCGATCACCTTTGACTTTTCTGAGTGGGTGGTTCAATCTCTTCTAATTTACGTTGTTGCTACGTTGTTGCCATTCAATCTTGGCTTTTCTTATTGATGATTTGATTTATGGGAGTTTCTTGGGTTAACAAAAAAAAGAAGGGGCAATTACTATCATTCCCTACACATAGCCTATATTTATTACAATTCTCCTATATTATTATTATTATTATTATTATTATTATTATTATTATTATTATTATTATTATTATTATTATTATTATTATTATTATTATTATTATTATTATTATTATTATTATTATTATTATTATTATTATTATTATTATTATTATTATTATTATTATTATTATTATTATTATTATTATTATTATTATTATTATTATTATTATTATTATTATTATTATTATTATTATTATTATTATTATTATTATTATTATTATTATTATTATTATTATTATTATTATTATTATTATTATTATTATTATTATTATTATTATTATTATTATTATTATACTCTCTTGCATTTAAACTTTTACATCTTCTTCTCTCCTGTTCTTTTTAAATGCCTAGATTACCTCTCCTTTTCACCTATAACATGTTAATATTCTTTTCAAATTGTTTGTTACTTTTACTGAACCAAGAAAGCAGCAAACCGGTTATCCATTTTTCCCGTGGCTGATTGAAATTCTGCTTTATTGGCTGGAATTCAAACTCCTCCCACTAAGGAAGTAGCCAACCGTTTATCCAAGAATGCATGGTACAATATCTTCTTTTTCTAATGATCAATTAATCATTAATTTCTCTTCCAATCCATAACTATCCTCCAATAAGGTCAATGAAGTTTGTCCTCTAAGACTAATTCCTCATCGGAAAGTAATTGATGGGTGTTAAGTATTGGAACTACATTGTATTGCTTGACTTGAGAAGATTACAACCTAGTGTCTATATATATGGCCTAGATAGGAATCCACATGATTGGAAACTCTATCTGATAAGGAGATCTAATAGGAGTAGTTATATTAGAATACAAACTCTATGAGAGGATAGGGTTTGATATCATATGGAACTCTAGTGAGGCAAGAGTCTTAATAGGATGTAGAGATTGGCAATCAGTGGGACTCCTACAAAATAAGAGAAGATAGGCTAGCATAGGAGGTGATAATGTCGAGAGCAGTGGAACTCAAACTCTTACTGATACACCCCCTCAAGGTGAGGATTTGAGCGCTCGAATCCGTAGCTTGTCTTAGAGGGAAGAAAATCGTGTCTGGCGAAGGGCCTTCATTAGACTATGCAAAGGATAGGGCCTCCTTAGTGTGGGAGGCAATTAAGAGACTCATTATTGAGGCATCCTGTTCACGCCAAACTTTAGCTGGAGTAGCATCCTGAGGGCAACTTTGATCATCAAGTACATAATCATATGAGCTGAGGGCCTTTATTATTGAGGCATCCTATTCACACCAAACTTTAGCTGGAGTAGAATCATGAGGGCAATGGAAGTTGCTTAGAACATAATCATATAGTGATTGAAGCGTCTTTTTCATGCCACAATGTAACTTGAATAGTATCGTGAGGGTACTATTGGTCGCCAAGAACATAGTCAAATAACCTAAAAAAAAAAAAAAAGGAGTACCGAGAAAAAAGAAAATAAAGGGAAGAATAAAAGAAAATTTAGTTCAGGTTGATGCTCATTGGAGCTTTCAATTAGATCATTAATGGGAGTAGGGTTGGCCATAATAGTATGAAAAATGCCACAGGACAGCAAGAGATAATGTAAAAGAGAAAAGAAAATTTTGGTTTAGGGGTGAGGCTCATTGGAGCATTTGACTCTTGAATGACAGCAAACTCGTTGGAGCTTTTGAGACAAGTAAGTATATTTGTATTAGAGGCGATAGTAGTTTGATGGTGGTGGATTGGTAGACATCATGGAGATAAGAGGGATTAACTAGAACAATGGAAGAAGAAAGTAGCAGCAACTAGCGGCAATGGGTAGTGGAGATAACTGAGAAGAGAAAAAAATATTGGGATCGATGGGCGTTGGCCCTAGGCGCTCTGATACCATGTTAAGTATTGGAACTACATTGTATTGCTTGACTTGAGAAGATTACAACCTAGTGGTCTATATATATGGCCTAGATAGGAATCCACATGATTGGAAACTCTATCTGATAAGGAGATCTAATAGGAGTAGTTATATTAGAATACAAACTCTATGAGAGGATAGGGTTTGATATCATATGGAACTCTAGTGAGGCAAGAGTCTTAATAGGATGTAGAGATTGGCAATCAGTGGGACTCCTACAAAATAAGAGAAGATAGGCTAGCATAGGAGGTGATAATGTCCGAGACAGAGTGGAACTCAAACTCTTACTGATAGTGGGGAGGGCAAGAAAGACTTGACAACATTAACCAATCTCTAGGCCTTTAATTAAACCTTCTCCATAAATACAGACACACACAATACATATCTATGCAAATCAGAGAGAAATTCCAGCCGCAGCAGCCACCAAGCGATGGAATATTACAGTACTGGATTGCCCTTCCTTCTTCCCTTCTCCTCTGGTCGTTGAGCCAAAGCATTGCACAACCATTCTATGCTAGAAGTTCCTGCGACTCCACATTTAATTACACTACTGGCAGCATATATGACGCGAATCTCCAAATTCTACTCTCTACCCTATCCGTTAATGCTGACAACAGTAACAGTAAGGGATTTAACAGTACAGCAATTGGTCAGAATTCCGATACAGTTTATGGTCTCTTTATGTGCAGAGGCGATATTACCACAGAAGAATGTGGTCTGTGCATTAAGTTTGCTTGGGGAAATATCACAAAATATTGTCCCAGTGACAAAGGCGCAATTATATGGTATGATTTGTGCATGTTACGCTACTCAAATCAGAACATCTCCTCGACTCTGCAATATCAACCGTTATGGTATCTGTGGTATGTCAATAAAGCGTCCCACTCAATTCAATATATGACGACTATGGTAGATACAATGAAGGGTCTTGCGAAACAAGCTGCCTATAACTCTTCTCCACGCAAGTATGCAGCTCAGGCTTCATATATTACAGGCAGCTCTGTGCCTATATATTTTCTAGAGCAGTGCACTGATGATCTAACTAAGGCTGATTGAAATCCATTGGTATAAAGTTACAGAGTTATTTGGAATAGTAATAAATTAACATTCCTCAATGTCAATTTCAAGAACATGAATCATACATGAAAATATACATTTTGGCTTTTGCAGGGAAAGGAAAAAATACATCGACTATTGTCATTATTTCTGTCTTCTTTCCAATAGGGGCTGTTATACTTGTTTCTGTCCTATATATACGTTTTTTTATGAGGAGGAAGCCAAAGAGTGAAATTGATGGTGAGAAACTATACTTTAAATCCTTTTCTTTGATGGTCAGCATGTTTTCATCAAAGAAATTTTATTTGGAAAATATTGATCGATTTTGTTTAATTTTATTTTTTTTTGGTGGGGGGTGCATTAAGGTTTGGCTGAGATTAGCATGGTGCAATCCTTACAATTTGACTTTGATACAATAAGAGCTGCCACAACCAACTTCTCTGATTTGAACAAGCTTGGAACAGGTGGATTTGGTCCCGTCTACAAGGTAATGATACAAAACTATGATGCAAGTATACAATATATTCTTAAATATACAGTTTAAAGTTACGTTTTGATTTCTTAAAGGTGGCTTTAAATCAGTTCATATAAGTACACAATTTTGCTAATATCCTCTAATATAGATAGCATACGTATAGGGTAAGCTTTTGAATGGAGAAGAAGTTGCTGTGAAGAGGCTTTCGAGAGATTCTGGACAAGGTGAACTAGAATTTAAGAATGAGGTGGTGTTAGTGGCCCAGTTGCAGCACAGGAATCTTGTACGGCTCCTTGGCTTCAGCATACAAGGAGAAGAAAAGCTCCTGATCTACGAATTCTTGCCAAATACAAGCCTCGATCACTTCACATTTGGTTAAACGACTCTATATTTGCTTTTCTTTCAATTGCATGTACTTCTATTTTTTCGAGATTCTTGGCTAGAGAAAAATAGAAAATATTGTGTATTTTTCTAATGCAATGTAGATACCCATTAAGATGTCTATGGTTGGAGAAGAGTACCTTTGATTTTATAAACAATAATCGATAGAGAACCTATGAGATCTCTATTTCAAAGACATTTATGCATCAATCATTTCGAGCATATAACTTAGCTATGAGATCTACTTATTTATTTTTATTTGGAAATTGCATATGGAATTGTTATGATGATGATTACTAACTAATACCTGAATCCTAATTTGAACATTTTATGTGTGAACATGTAGATCCAATCAAACGTGCACAATTGGACTGGGAAATGCGTCACAAAATTATAAGAGGGATTGCTCGAGGGCTTCTCTATCTTCATGAAGATTCTCGACTTAGGATTATACATCGAGATCTCAAAGCAAGCAATGTTTTGTTAGATAAGGAGATGAACCCAAAAATTTCAGATTTTGGCATGGCAAGGCTTTTTGTAGTCGACCAAGCTCAGAATACCAACAGGATTGTCGGAACATAGTATGTGAACATTCCATGAACCTATTGATCTTATCTATCATTCTAGAATTTTCTAAAGTCCTAGAAATAGACAAAACATTCTTCAGTTATTCTAGATGGAGGTGAACAAGACTTAAAGAATTTCATCAGATAAAAAAAAAAAAAAAAAGGACTGAAAAAACCATATTTTTGAATAGGCATTAAGCTTTGTTACATTGCATTTTACTTAGTTTTCTACTTAATATGTTAATATAGTTTGTTTGTTCAAATTTTTAAATATATAATTCATTGAATATGAATTGAGAAAACAAAAAAAAAATCTACCTACTGTTATAACTAACTGTGTTGAGATGGAATGCAGTGGATATATGGCTCCAGAGTATGCAAGGCATGGGTTCTTCTCAGTCAAGTCAGATGTCTTTAGTTTTGGTGTCTTGCTTTTAGAAATTGTGAGCGGTCGGAAGAACAACAACTTTTATCAATTGGAGCACAATGAGGACCTTCTTAGCTATGTAAGTTCTTACTTTAGATCTAATAAACTTTCCTTTATAAGCGACTACCACTACTACTATTACTAGTAGTAGAAGGGAATTCTTGATTTAACCTACCTAGCTGCATCATCCCATTGGTTTGAGCTACCTAATATAAATCGCTTCCAGTTCATCTTTCTTAGGGTAG
>CM040967.1:33526016-33557938 GCA_022985045.1 Macadamia tetraphylla
ATGAATAGACTTGTATGGGTTTTAGATGCAACAAAGCCATAAGAGATAAGAGATGTGTTGAGGCTATTATACCAAGCTCGCGGAGCCTGGCGAAGACCGTATAATGACCTCTGAAGTTTGCAGACAAAGTCAGGATGAGAAGCATCCACAAAACCTAGTGGTTGGGACATATACATGTCCTCTGTGAGATGCTGTGTAAAAACGCATTTTGGACATCCAATTGCCGTAAAGGCCAATTATGCACAACAACCAGAGACAATATAGTCCTGATAGTAGCCGGATTTATCACAGGACTGAATGTCTCGTGGAAGTCAAGACTAGGGCGCTAGTGAAACCCTTTTGCTACGAGACGAGCTTTGTAGCGCTCGATGGATCCGTCAAATTTCCGCTTCAATCGGAATACCCACTTACAACCAACAATATTCTGAGAAGAGGATGGAGGAACCAAGACCCATGTTTTGTTATGAATAAGGGCATAAAACTCACCGTTCATTGTTGCTCGCCAAGGTTCAGATTTCAGATCTTGGGTATAATAGGTTGGTTCCACTAGATCATGGATCGGATGCTTTGTTGCAGTGAGATTTAGCTGAGCAGGCGACGACTTGAGAGACCCAATGCGGGAACGCATCATCATGTGATGTACAGGAGCAGCAGGAATATCGGGTGAAGAAGACAGGTTTGGTGGGTCGGATTCTGGGTTAAAAGTAGACGGGGCAGATGCAGGGATTGAAGAATGAAGAGAAGACCCAGTATTGTTAGTGGAATTAATGGGCTGGTATGAAATGGGCTGTGAGTAATTGGACGGATCAGACATAGGGGACATTGGTATGTTGGGTTGTTGGGAGATAATGGGTTGTAAAATATCTTGAGTTGGGCCATTAAAAGGTGTTGAACTTGGAGGACTAGTTGTAATGGGCATTTGGTTTATGAATGATGGATCGATGGGAGTTACGACAGAGCTAAAGAGGATAAAAATGGGTGGATAGACATCATACCAAGCAGAGGCATTTGATTTGGTTAGAGTTGCAGACGACAGCGGAAAAGAGGCAAAGGAAAATATTGATTCATCAAACGAGACATGTCTGGAAATGAACAAGCGATTGGAGGTTGAATCATAGCATTATAAGAAGAATAAGGATGCAACCATGGGTAACATAGGCATCCAAAAGCACGTAGTAAAGTGTAATCAGGAGCAATTTTAAACAAACGTTGAAAGGGACTTTCATTCTCAAGTAAAGGTGTTGGCATCCGATTTATAAGATACACGGCTGTTAAGAAGGCATAGGAACAATATCTTGTTGGAACAGAGGCATGGAACATTAAGGCTAAGCCTGTCTCGACCACATGGCAATGTTTTCTCTCAGCAACCCCATTTTGGGCCTGAGTATGAGGACATGAGATGCGATGGGAAATGCCATGAGAGCTAAGGAAAGGAGCAAGTTTTTGAAATTTCCTTCCCCCATCTGTTTGGATAGACTTAATAGAACAAGTAAAATAATTTTCGACCATTACTTTGAAGGAAGTAAAAACAGAGAGCACATCAGATTTCAATGTGATGGGAAAAAGCCAAGTATATTTGCTATAGTCGTCAACAAACAGTACATAATATCGAAAATTGTCTATAGAAACAGTTGGAGCAGGACTCCAAAGATCACAATGCAACAATTCAAGGGGAGCTGAACTAATAGAAGGTGAAATTTGAAATGGAAGTCTATGACTTTTAGATTGCTGACAAGCTTGACACATAGTATGCTTCGTGTGAGATACAGGAAGATTACACTGTTGTAGGAGATGGCGCACAACCTTGTATGGTAGATGTCCAAAATGAGTATGCCAATTCAGAATGGGTGTGCGAACATTGACCATAGAGAGAGATGCAGAAAAATTGGAGTTGAGAAGCGGCATATGGTATAAGCCATTTTCACTCTGACCGTGGTACAGCAATTTCTTCGTCACCTGGTCCTTAATCAAGAAGAACTATGGGTAAAACTCAAAGAAAACTTGATTTTCTAAGGCAAACTTATTAACAGATAATAGGTTGCGATGAATTTGGGAAACACACAAAATATTAGTTAAATGAAAATTAGAGTTATCTAGCTTGAAATCTGAAGAACCAACATGTGTAATGGTCAAACCTTGTTTATTCCCAACTATTATTTGATCTAGACCATGGCAAGGAGAGCTGATTGCCAGATTAGAAATATCTGCAGTCAAATGGTTATTAGAACCAGTGTCAAGAAGCCAGACAGAGGAGGAATATGTGGTTGCAGAGAAGGTAGCCATACCATGGAACGCATGGTTGAATCTTTGTGAATAATGAGAGGTTGTGTGGCCAGCAATAGTGCAAATTTGACAGGTAGAATGAGGCTGATTTTGAAAGGAAGGAGAAGAAGAACGTTCACTTGTAGTTTGGGTACAAGATCCCTGAGAATTGTAGTCATAGGGAGGATGTTGAAAAAACGAACCACGAGAGTTCTGAGATCTGCCAGAATTGTAATGCTATTGTGGTTGATAGTTCTGATTATAATGTTCTCTGTAATTGTTGTTACGATGGCCACTAGAGCGATAACCACGATAATTTGCAGTCCGAGGATTCGAATGCTTCAGATCGAAGCGATCCGAGACTCAACATTTGCGATGGGCGGGGAGAAGCAACATCACGTGAGTTGAAAGAAGGTAACTCTCATGACTAAGTAGGAGTCCAGTTAGTTCAACAAACGTAACAGGTTCGGCACGAAGGCGAATTGTTGTTGCGAAATCCCTGTAGTCAGCACCAAGGCCTCGAAGAGTGGCAAGAACCAAATCTTCATCACACACAGGCTGAGCAATCGTTGCGAGTGTGTCGACGATAGTCCAAGTGGAGAGATGTACTCAGCAACAGATTCAGAGGCCTTTTGTACACGAGAGAGTCTGTCTTTGAGATCCAAGACATGCGTGTGCGCGACGAGGGAGCAAAGATTCTTCAAAGAATCATCCACGCATCGTGCGAAGTTGCAGCAGAAACAACATGAGGAACCGCTGCCTCAGAGAGGGAGGAGATGATCCAGCTCAGAATGAGCTGATCTTGCCATTCCTAGAGAATTGCGGCGGACGTGCTCGCCGCCGTGGTAGTCAACAATGGATCAAAATCAGAGATAGAGGGGTGTGGAAACGTTCCGTCAATATAGCCGAGGAGATTATACCCTCAGAGAAGTGGTAGAAACTGTGCTCGCCAGATCAGATAATTGGAGCCCGTGAACTTGATTAGAAGTTGCGGGGAGACGTTGACAACAACTGGAGAAGAAGACACTCCATAGTCAGAGACGGCGTTGGTTTCCACCAGAGACGCCATTAGAACAAAACAAGAAGGAACAAAGACTCTTATGAGTCGTAACCCGTTGATACCATGTGAGAACTAAGTATTTTCTATTAATATCAGTGATATTGGTTACAGATATATATCATACTACTATATAAAAGCACGAAGTGGAAAATCTTTCACTTGACTTCTTTATCCCTGTATTTTATCCTTCTCTTTTTTTTTTTTGTATAAATTAATTGTACCCTTATATATATATATATATATATATATAAAGCGGAGTATAGAGAGAATTCGGTCAGTATTTGGGTTTGACTCAGACTTAGAATTTGAGTTTAAAGAGGACTCTCACTTGCGTGTTTAGCTGATGAGTTACCCAAAGAAAGAGTCCTACCCAAGAGTTTCATATTACTTTGGAGTCCATCATGCGTGGGTTTATTCTAGCTAATTCAGAACTCTATTAGCAACTCAGTAGAACTTGTATGCTATATAAGAAAATTAGTAGAACCGTGAGAGGCCTAACATATCCTTTCTTCTCTCTTCTACGTTCTATTCTTTTCTTCTTCCTTTTTGGTTGAGGTACTGTACTGATTATTGTTTCTGTTGAAGCCTGCAACAGTAGTCTATTGTTTGTTTCTAATTTCCCTTTTCTGTTACAGATCTTGATCATTCATTAGACTGCAAACACCTCCCATCAATCCACTCCTTTGGGGTAGATATTACAGCCCAGCGTCCTTTACTTACTATTTCTATCCTAACTAGACTCCATAAATTGTTTCTATTCTTTAGATTATCACTTTCTAAAACTGATTAGTTTCTATTTTCATTGGTTTCTAATCTGGTTTCTTAATAAGTAGTGACTTTCTATTTTGATTTGGGTTGTTTTTTCTATTTCATGTTAGTTGTTTATTCTGACTAATATGAGGGTGTAAGCTATTCCAAAACTATGCTACCAAAACCTTTCATCCCACTCAAATTCATATAGAGTAGCTAAGTAATAAAATTTAGCCACTTATTCTTCAACGATTTTACCATCTAGGATTTGGGTTGCCTATAGGTAGGGAACCTGCATCCAGAATCTTAGATGGAAGTAAGATGTTACAATGGAGATTGAACCAACTCGAAGGGGTTACAGGTGTTGCCCAGAGTAGATTAGGGAAACACTAACATAAAATTATAGTTAAGAAGAATGAATTAGGGGAGATCATTAACACACGCAAAAACCTACACCTGACAACTGTGTATTTGTAAACCTACATGACTATTATATATATATATATATATATAGGGAAAATGTTGGGTATGTCGCCAATATCAAGTATGCTAGCACCCATTGTGTCTATCTCTCTCTTCCCTTTTTCTGAAATGACCCTCATATCCTTCCTAAATGATACTCCATCATGTATTCCTATTGGTGTTATTCGCAAGAATACTTAATATCGACGGCATACTTATCCCTCTATAGGTATGATAGACACAATGGGTGCTAACATACTTGATATCCACGACATACCCAACCTTTTCCCTATATATATATATATATATATATATATATATATATATATAAAAGTGATTACAAGTGGCAAGAACTCTAACAATATAACGGACTTCACATGGATAGTTACAACGGAAGCTACTAACGTACGCTATAGGTGACACAGTCCTTAACAAATCTCTCCGATTGCCCTCTCCCCCTATAGTTTCAGATCTGAAACTGAAAAAAATCTCTTCCTATTCAGAAATTCTCTAAAAAGGAAACCAAATCCTTTCTCAGAATCCTTGGAACTCTCTGCAACTCGTCTCTGCAAGATTCTTTTTCTCTCTCGGTCTCCCGATCTCTCTCTCTCTCTTCTCCGCTCCCTCAAAAATCTGAACCTCCTTTCTTTCTAAACCTCTTCCTCCCACCAGCGAGAGAAGAGAACCCCCTTCTTATAGCTGTCTTCCTTTTCTCGAAGTTTCTTCTCAATCTCTTACATGCGAAGGTGAGGGAAGAGAAACCTAACCGTTTTCGGTCCTCCCCCCTTCCAGATCCTTCCTCTTCCTTCCCTTCTCCATCCTCCCTTTCTTCTTCCTTCTCCTCTGCCCCTTTTTCTTCTCCACTTGTCTGAAAAACACGTTCCCTTCTCTTCTCTTCTCTTTTCCTCCTAATTCCTCTTCTGCCCCTCTTTTTCTTTTATTTTCCTTTCTTTTTCTTCTTCTTCTTCTTCTTCTTCTTCTTTTTTTTTTTTCAAAACGTGGGAGAGAAAGGTGATTCTCCCCCCTTTTTTTCCTTTCTTTGTCCTCATCTTCTTTTTTAATTCCCCTTTTGTCCCTTTATCGGCCTTTTTTTTTTTTTTTTTTAATTATTATTGTCAGTATTTTTATTATTATTATTGTTTTTATCTGATTTCAATGGGGCCTTTCTTTCCTTCCATGTGGGATTGGAGGTGGGTCATCTTTCTTTCCCAGCGGGATCGGGTATGGGCACGCACTCGCCATTGCCAATTATCATTTCTATATATTTTTGAAGTAAAGTCGGGGTGCATCAAAATTTGGTGTTTACAGAATGTCTCTCTTTGACTGAGAACACAAAGCGGGCGACAGTCAAAGATTAGTGAACACCAAATTTTGCCAACTATAAGAAAAGGTTGATTGGTTGAAAAGTGTTGGGCCTATTAAGTGAAGATATCGAAAGAAACAATTGGGAAGTGGTATGTCAATTCTCTATTTGAGGGATAGACCAAGTAAATATCAAGTAAATTAAAATGGACTGCACAAATTTACCAACTGCCATCCACGTAAGCAGCAGACCTAAGCTCGTGGATTTGCCGCCAAAAATACAATCAATGGGTGTGAGGGCGATTTCCCGAACTATTATCCGTGGGAATAGCGGATCCAAACTTGTGAGTACGTCGCCAAAACACAATCAAATGGGTGTGGGGGTTATTTCCCGAACTATTATCCACATGAATAGCGGACCCTAGCTCCTGAGTACGTCGCCAGGTAAATATCAAGTAAATTGAAAATGGATTGAGCTCGCGAGCGGCTTACCGAGGATGTATCGGTTTAAGCTCAGGGCGAGACATCGAAGAAATGATTGAATGATAAACTCACAAACTGCTTACCGCGATCATATCGGATTCAAGCTTGTGGGTTCGTCACTCAGGACAATGGGTGATAGAAAGAATGTAGATAATCCGTGTTGGCGGTTGTGAAAGACCTTGAACCTTAGGATATCGCAAAGTGATGATGATAATCCGTGTTAGCGGTCGTGAAAGACTTTGAACCTTAGGATATCGCAAGTGATATTGACAATCCGTATTCGCGGTTGTGAAAAGCCTTGAATCTTAGGATATCGCAAAATGATGATGATAATCCGTGTTGGCAGTCGTGAAAGACCTTGAACCTTAAGATATCACAGATGATGATGATAATCCATGTTGGCGGTCGTGAAAGACCTTGAATCTTAGGATATCGCAAAGTGATGATGATAATTCATGTTGGCGCTCTAGCCACATAAATGATAAATGGTGAAAGCATGAAATGGCAATACAAGTTTAGACTTTTTGAAGGTGCAGAATAAGAAAATTGAGGAACTAATGAGAAGGAGAGAAATTTAAAGACAGCAAGGCCCTTGCCTGATAGGGATAGTTTCTACTTCTCGTGGAGGAAGGGATCAGCAACTTACCCAACTCCTTGGCCAATGAGCTTGCTAGGGGTGGGGTTAATAGGAAGTCACTGTATTTGGGCAATTACCCCATTGGGCACACCTATGGGGGTCCCTTCTTGTTGTTTGTTGTACTATATAATATATATGCTTTGTATTTCACTTGTATTGTCCTTGAAATAAAATTTTAGTATTACTTTTCACCCAAAAAAATAAAAACAAATGTGAAATTTGACTGAGAATGCTGGGTGTATAAAAACAAATGTGACATTTGACTATGAGAATGCTGTGTGTATGTGGTGGCAAGGCCCCTTCTTGGAAACTTTTATAAGGACAGTGACAAGCCTGAAGAATCTCCAAATTCTTTATTGGAGACTTGAAATCTGTGTTATCAAACCAAGGCACCAGTAGCTGCGGCTTTGATGGCAGTTTGCTGGTGATATATCAAATGGAAAGTGTGGCTAAAGATGACTAAAAACT
Source organism: Macadamia tetraphylla (assembly GCA_022985045.1). Classification (NCBI taxonomy): domain Eukaryota; kingdom Viridiplantae; phylum Streptophyta; class Magnoliopsida; order Proteales; family Proteaceae; genus Macadamia; species Macadamia tetraphylla. The sequence goes on from CM040967.1 coordinate 33,533,441, forward strand.
CAAGAAAAAACTGTGCAATATAAAGCACAGTATTGCATTTTTATACTAATTTTAAAAATGTAGAGGAAAAAATATCTTCAAGTCCTTCGCTGCATCCTGCATCCTGCATCCTGCATCCTGCATCCTGCATCCATCATCGATTTCATTCTACCTCTGACCTTTGAGTCATCTCTTGGTTCACCAAAAAGCCAATTTATGTTTATGGCTTTTGGGAGTTTCATGGGTTAAAAATCCTTCTTAGGCGTGTGTAGAATTCAAAGTCTTCCCCTCCCAGTGAAGATTCATATGGTAACATAACTAAGCCAATCTCTAACCAAATTTTCCATTTAAAAAAGAAACAAAATGGAAAACCAATCTCTAAGCCTTAAACCTTCTGCAAAAATACAGAAATAGATGCTGCATCTATACAAATCAGAGAGAAATTCCAGAAGCAACCACAAGCAATGTATTGGACTGGATTGCTGATCTTCCTTATTTCTTCCAGCCTCCTGTGGTTGTTGAGCCAAAGCACTCTGCAACCAAACTATGTAATAAATTACTGCGACTCCACATTTAATTACACTGCTAACAGCATATGCCAAGCCAACCTCAACCTTCTGCTCTCTACTCTATCCAATAATTCTATCGACAGTACAGGATTCTACAACACAACAATTGGTCAGAATTCCAGCACAGTCTATGGTCTCTTTCTGTGCAGAGGCGATATTACCTCCCAAGATTGTCAAAATTGTGTTAAGATGGCTGGCTAAGATATCACAATTCGTTGTCCTAACCAGACAGTCTCGGTAATATGGTATGATATATGCATGTTAAGGTACTCAGACCAGTTCATCTTCTCAACTATGCAAGAAAGTCCATTTTGGGTATTTGTGGAATGTCAATAATGCTTCCAACCCAAGTCAATTTAATCAGATTTTGGGAGATTTAATGAATGGCCTTGTGAACAAGGCCGTTGGCTCTTCCCCTCTTCTGTTTGCTGCCGGGGCTGCAAATAGAAGCAGCTTTCATAAGATATATGGGTTAGTGCAGTGTACTCCTGATATATCTCAGAATGATTGCAATAGATGCTTACTTGGGGCTCTCTCCTATATCCCAACTTGTTGCAATGGAAAGCAAGGTGGAAGAGTTCTCATGCCCAGCTGTAATTTAAGATATGAGAGCTACTCTTTCTATGAATCAATTGCTCCTCCACCAGCTCCATCACCTCCTGCAACTCCTCTTTCCCTTCCTCCTCTGCCGACAAACAATACAGTAACAACGGGTATGTGTATGCTTTTCTAGTCAATACTGAACAATGTTTCATTTTATTTATTATTCTAAAATTTTTGCAGTTAGAATCAAGATTGAAAGCACACCCTACCCCCTAAGGGGAACAGTAACAAATTAACAAATTCACCAATGTCTATTTCAAGAACATGGATCACACATGAAAAGAAACACTTCGGGTTTTGCAGGGAAAGGAAATAATTCATCAACTACTGTCATTATTGCTGTCATCCTGCCAGAAACGGCAGTCATACTAGTTTCAGTGCTAAGTATATGTTTCTTTAAAAGGAGGAAGCCAAAGAATAGAATTGATGGTGGGAAACTGTACTTTAAATCATTCTCTATTTTCTACATTTTTTTTAATTGTCCATGTATTCAAAAAAAATTTATACAGGACAAAACATTGATAATGGATTGTTTGCATTATATTCTCTTGATTGTGGGAGGAATCAAGAGAAGCTGTGTAAGGAAAACAAACTATTAAGGGACGACATTTGTCAATCTCTTGGAAGAAACATATTGCAGTACTCCCCAGCAAGGATTTCGGGGACGTACTTTGATAATCAAGGTATGTACTTTTAAAATCATTCTTAATAGAAAGTGGGAAACCAAAAAGAAAGCAATTAGGCAGGTCATATATTTATATTTCATAATGATATTTAAAAAAAAAAAAAATAATATATATATTATTAAAAAAAAAAAGGAGTTAAACCTTCGGTTGTAAGATATGAAAAAAATTATAAAATTATAAGCAATTTCTATATATGTGGTGTAGTTATTACATAGTGATTCAAAACATAATAATAATTATAAGTAGGGTTTTCATATAAATAAATAAAGTTGGGTAGGTGTGCATTGTGCACTAGCGCTCTTTGCCCCCCACGTGGGCAACTGACACTGACGTTGGCTTTTTTGTTTCTAATGTACCTGGTTCATATTTTGGGTTAATGCATATCCATGAATCATCATTCTCAGTTTGTGAAAAAAAAAAAAAAAAACAAACTCACTTTTACGTAAAGTCGTTAGAATGTGATTAATCTTTGGATTTGTAATCGCTACTTATATACCTAGTATTGGCCATAATCACAAGAATATTATGTAATCTTAGTATGAGGAGGAAGGGTTAAAAATTTATCCAGTGTGGAATATCACATTGTTCAAGTAATCCTAAATTTTGTCAAAGTGAAATATCGTCAGAAAATGTGTTATAATGCACTGTCAATTCTTATTCGAGACATAAATCTTTCAATGATACAATCCACACTACAATTGCCTCAATTAAATTGGTCAATTGTATTGGTTGACCCTTGCAATTAATCATGTCTAAACTTCTCTCACAATTTCACTTAAGAATATAACAAAACAAGACTGGATGGTCTGACCACAAATAATGGTTCAAAGCGATCAATCTAATGATGACCTAAGAAATAATTATTTATTTAATATATTCAAAACTAGCCAATTAAGGGCTGATGATTTCCATTAACTGAAGTTAGATTCGATTTAAATTATATAGTATGACAATCTTTATGCTGATTTTTTTTTTTTCTGTTAAAAATTTACATAACACCTCAAACATATATAATTTGAGTTAGGTCATATACTTTAGAATAGAATATAATTTTCCTCTCTAACTCCACAAAACTTTTCTATTTAATGATCCATGAATCTCTCTACCTTTCTGTCTCTTTTTATCAATCATTAGATTTCATATGCATATGTTGATGATTTCTTGTAGGCATGAAGAAATTGGAGGGAAGGCACGGCCTTGGAGTTGATAGATACAACTTTGAGAGGAAATTGTTCAATAAGTGAAGTGATGCGATACATTCATATTGGATTGCTATGTGTTCAAGAGAATGTTGCTGACAGACCCACCATGGCATCAGTTGATCTTATGTTCAATAGTGCATCCATCACTCTCCCAATACCATCATCACCTGCCTTCAACGTTTATAACAGAAACGAGACAGAGAAATCTTCCTCAAAGAATGATTCACGGGAAACAAGGTCTATCACTGAGTTCTACCCTCGGTGAGATACTGGGGAAGGGTAGTTCATTAAAGAAAAGTGATGTAATCGGGGCTAGTTAGAGCCTGAAATGAGAAAATATTGACTACTTGTAAACAAGACTCTTGACTCTTGACTCTTGACATATTGTTTCATACTTTCATGATGATAAACAGAATGCAGTTTGATTGATCTAAATTGTATCATTGCTTGCATCTGAAAACAGGGGATAACAAAGAAAGAAATTATTGCAGGTTAGTGTATACTCTGTCTCTAATAACGAATTACAGGCCTCCCCACCCCCTGGACAAGAGAGACAACCAGCAGCCTTCTCCTTGCCAGAGCATCAAAGTATGCTTGTTTAATTTTATTATACAGAAAACATTTGGGGCTGATATAGATCTTCAGGGATGGTTGAAAGATTTTCAATCAGCAAGCTTGTGTCCGTGCCAATACTCTCCTCCATCGTTGAGATCATGTTATGTGCTCTACGATCAGGGAACCTTCGGTTGAAGGTTGAGCTAAGCGAAGCGAAGCAACTAATTTACCTGCTCGTTAGAGGCGTACGTGTAGCGGTTCACCTAGTGAATGGAGAACTATTGTTCGAGCCAAACTGTTTCGCCACCCTATCTGGCCTGTACTGCATAACAGGAACGTGTTGCTTCTCTTCAGAAGTGATGATCGCCATCAGGTCACCTAGTGTTACGATTCGTACTAAATCGTCATCCTTCGATCTTCTGTGGGGTTGGAGGGTCAGACTAAGCGTTTCTTGGGCATCTTGCTACTCAAGAACCCCGGTCACAAAACCAATGGCCTTTGGACATTGAACATTTGCTGTTGGTAGCCAATTCCAAAACCAAGTGAGATTGAGGTACTAAACAAATGCAATGATGAAAAAGTGTGAAGAATACACAATGATTTTTTTTGTTCGAATGAGATGGCAGTGAGCAATCGATAGAGAGCATGGGATGCTAGCACTCTGATCCTAGTATTCCTCGCTTCAGATGGTTCAGGAAGCTTAGGCATCTGGACAGATTATGATTGATTAAAATCGTCTGCAATTCCGATCTGGTACAATTCCGTGAAATACCACCTTCAGGGGGTGACACGTGTATTGATACCAATGCAATGGTCCAGATCTGGTACAACTAATAAAATCTTAAATAAGTGAAGAGTCATTTAAATCAGATCTAGACCATTGCCTTGGTATCAATACACGTCACCCCTTGAAGGTGGTATTTCACGGAATTGTACTAGATCCGAATTGCAGATGATTTTTTTCCCATTATGATAGTTAGGGGGAGGGTGAATGGATTTTTATTTATTTATTTATTTATTTCGGTGAATGAAAAATTAATTAAGTGAAAAATCAGAGTACAAAGCAAAGCCCAAAAATAGACAAATGTGTGTGAGGGTAGCGGCTAGAGATGGACTAATGTCTCTCTTCCCTTGGGGGGGGGGAAGGATTTGCATCCTGTCCTCTCTCCTCTCTCTTTCTCTTTCATGTGAGGGGAGGGATTCGTGTCATGTGTGCTTTGCTTGCGGGGCCCCGCACCATTGTATCGCCGCTCAGAGATACTTGGAGGCCTATTTCACAAGAGTGTAAAATTCGTCATTTGAGAGGGGTTTGATGATGGTCCAATACAGGGATCGGGATCATACAAATGGGGGTTTAGAGTCACCACCTAGGATTATGGGCCTACGACCCGAGGGTGGACCCAATTCCTGAGAAGGTGGCCCGAAATTTGGTCTGGTCTAGAGATTTAGGGTAAATGTCAGGTTATAGAATTGAAAAGGTGTTAGGCACCCAATCTGCCTAGTTCAACTGGTCTTCCTGCTAGATGCTTAAGAACGAGCATTTTTCACAATTATTACTATTCCACATGCATGGCTAAGTTATCACACATATATACATTAATTGAATTCAAACTACTATATACACTAAAACAAGGTCTATATAAAGTCTACATGATGATGATTGGGTTGAGAATCAGACTAATTTAACCCTATTTCGGTCAAGAGGGTGGGCCCCGATTAATACCGCTCGACGTCTTCGGATTCTCCGGGCTCAAGGGAAGATGGTCTTGACCTCCAATTTCCTTTCTTGAAAGATGTTGATTGTGATAGTATGCAGGCAGGGTTTCGGCTAGGAGCGGTTACTTTCGGATTTGGATTTGGATTCGGACATAGCTTTGGCTAAGGAAGGCTATTTTCGGATTTGGATTCGGATAGAGCTTCGGTTAGGGGAGGCTATTTTCGGGCTTAGGATGAGGTGATACTCCAGCAGAGCTTTCACTGGGGATAGACTAGGGGAGGGCTAGACTGAGGTGGCACTCTGGCAGAGCATCCACTGGGAATGGCTATTTCGAAAAAGATTCCAGGGGCACTCGGACAGGGCTTCCGCTAGGACTGCTATTTTTGGAAAGAAACGGATTGACTTAAAAATGGATTGAAGATCTCCAAAGTCCCGAAGAACACTTTGAAGATCCGAACAGAGTTCCAGATCTTAACAAAGATCTCTTTGTAGACCCGAAGAACCTCAAATTCTATTTCTGGTAAAACTCAAGAACACTTAAAAGAGGGGGTTAAAGAACACATTACTTTTGGCAAAAAATGGATTGAACTAAGAACTTGGATTGAAGATCTTCAAAGTCCCAAAGAACACTTCGAAGATCTGAATAAGATTTCGGATCTTGACGAAGATCGCTCCGAAGACGTGAAGAAAATCAAAAGGGGGAGGGGAAGAAAGTTTCACTAAAATGGAGTGAGGTGGGATTTTGATGTGTAAAATCCAAAGGAGGGGGTATTTATAGGTTTTTTCAGCCAATGGGAAAGATGGAACATCTTTATCCAACGGACGAAAGGGGGTTTTTTGCCTAAAGTTGGTGAGGAGGGTTTGTATACAATGGGTAAAAAGGGGTTTTTTGGGAGAGAGAATCCTTAGTAAAAAGGGGTTCTTTGGTCTTAAGTGGGTGAAGAGGGAATTTCTTCACCGACGTGCTAAAACTGTGATTTTCTAGGCAAGATTACGGGAGATCCGACGGTCCATTTTTGACGTGCCATATATCGTCGGAATCATATTTCTGAGCACTATCCATCTGTATGGTCATCTTGACCAGATTCTTTCATAAATAGAAAGTCAAAATTGGATCATCTTCTCTCCCGCACGAGGGTTTCTAGGTTTTTAGGTAAGGGAGTGTTTCTATCATCATCTGTATTGATCAGAAGCTAGAAGTCACGTCCAAGATCCACATTTCATCATAGCCGGAGGAGGGTGACAAAATTGGGTGTCTATAAAATGCCCCTCTTTAGTCGAGGCCTGTGCCAACAACCGAAGGGCAAAGAAAAGAATGACCACATTTTTTCACCCGGAGCATGTACTGTCGTCATCTTGCTCATTTATGACGAAGTTGAAAAATACAACAAACAATATCTCTTAACTACTTTAAAGTTGAGGACTTACCTAGGCTACTGATGACAGGAAAGAAATTTGAGCCCTTTCAATCCTGTTATGAGATGTTGAACTAACGTTTTGCAGAGATTTGAGCCCTCCCTGCAATAAATGTTAGTACATGAAAAATGTTCTTCCTAGGCTGGACTTCCATCCGCCAGTCCTAGGGATTGATCCATCATTTATAGAGATTTGAGCCCTCACTGCAGAAGATGTTAGTATATGAAAAATGCTCTTCCTATGTTGGACTTCCATCAGCCAGTCCTAGGGATTTTGGTCTTCCAGGAAGGTTCTTTTGAATCGGCATGAGCTATCTGGTCTTCCAAGCAAGTTTTTTCGAATTGGATTGGGCTATATGATCTTCCATGCAGGTTCTTTTGAACCGGGCTGAGTTATATGGTCTTTCAGGTGGGTTCTTTTAAATTGGGCTTGGGCTATCTGGTCTTCCAGGCGGGTTCTTTCGAATTGAGGCTGGGCTATCTGGTCTTTCAGGCGGGTTCTTTTGAACCAGGTTGGGCTATCTGGTCTTCCAGGCAACTCTTTTGAAAGGGCTAGTTATCTGGTCTTCCAGGCGGGTTCTTTCGAACCGGGCTGGGCTATCTGGTACTGTAAATTATATGAAAGAAATTTGTTGCTCTTTCAACCATACAAAAGACATTAATAATTGATTCTTGCTTTTTGACCTTTGATTCTTTGATTTTTCTTTTAATCTTTTGGACTTTTGAATTGGATTCTTGAATTTGGACTTTTGAATTGGAATCTTAAATTTGGACTTTTGAATTGGAATCTTGATTTGCTCTTGATGTGGATTTAATTTGAATTTTGCTTTTCACATGAATTTTACTTTCCATTTGAATTTGTTGAATTTGATTTTCACCTTTCACATGAATGTGATGTAAATTTTACCTACCACATGAAATTTAATTTGGGTTTCGTATTTTGTGATAAGAATTTTTTAGCTATACCTTGGAATTAGATTTTTTTTTTTTTAATATCTTTGATTCTTTGATTTTTTTTTTTATTCTTGACCTTTGATTTTTTTGGGTTTTTTTTTTTATTTTGATTTGAATTTGATTTTTGAATTTTGTTTTTGATTTTGATTTTGATTTTATTTTCATAATTTTTTTTTTTTATTTTGGGTTTTGAACTTTGAAGCTTGATTTTGGATTTTGATCTTTTCATCTTGATTTGAATTTTGGATTTTGATTCTTGATTTAAAATTTTTTCTTTTGATTTTTTGAATTTAATTTGATTTGTTTCTTTAATTTTGTATCGAGGGTAGGGTTTTTCAAAAAAAAAAAAAAAATCTTTGATTTTCTTTTATTATTACTCCTTGCTTTGACCATCTTTTGTGTCTCCCATAATGGGTAGGTTGCTTCTCGAGGGAATGTGTTTCACCAGGCCCAGATTGAGGACCTCACAGCACAGCTTGCGAGTTTGCGATCAACACATGATACTGTTATGTCTAGTAACTTGATGACTTCCGTAAGTAGGTCCAAGTATGGCACAGAAGAGGATGGTGGTCCCTAGAGATCTGCTCCTATTGTTCTTGCAACACACAATGTTGTTTTTTTCTTTTTCTTTTTCCCTCCCCATGTTCATTTTTTTTTCTTACCTTTTGTATGGCCAGACTTGGCTCTTTATTTTGGAATGAAAACTGATCTCTTTTTTTTTTTTTGTTCAAGAGTTTGAATTTTAAGGCACGATTAATTCCACAACTCTAGTCTTCGTTAGAATAACCAGAATGACGCTAAAATCCGAACATCACCTCATTGTATTACCAAGTGAATTTCATGGGAGGGAAACAAATTTCCTACCATAGACAAGATAGGTAAGTAACAAGGTGGGGAGGCAACTCTTGGGATGGGTGAAAGTTCACTAAGTCCTTTGGATCCATCGCCTCAAGCCCATATTGTCGGCTAATGTACGTAGGAAAATAAAAAGACATATGAGTCAATCCCATTAACCTGACGTAGTTGTAGCCATGGGTCTTCATCAGAAAATCTCCCTGGGCATTTCCACGCAATGTCCTTTGTAGCTTTTCCTTGTAGGTACTATTTCCAATCATCAATGAGTTTGAATTCCAGTGCTTCCCTCTTTTCTTGATAACCAAGAGTCCCGAGTTGACCTCCATTTGATGGCTTGTTCAGCTTATCAAATAGCCAGAGTTGAAAAATGGCAGGACTTCCTCGATAATAATTGAGTCCAAGCCTATGGCTATGGTTCATGTCATCAAACACTTTGAATGTTTCTCCAAGGATTGTGGGAATGATATCTCTTCCTTTCTTCAATTGCTTTATCATTTCTATTAAAATAGTTGGTGTATCACGTCTCGGGGTTCGGATACATAGTGAACTATCATACACAGTAGATAAACATCTTGTGACCTTTGTTGATGGATTCCTCCCAGTGGTAGGTATTGAGTGAAGCTCCTAGCCACCTTAAGGATGTCAATCTTTCTATATCTGACGAATTGCTTCATGTCCTCTTTTTCCCATCAGAAAAAGTCTTGAATCTTTTCTGAGTGATCTTTCTTCAAAGATGGTTGAATTAACTTGCGGAGCAGATTATGATGTAGCTTAATGCACCCAATTCAACCAAGTATTTACATATTCATGGATTCTAGCAGTCCTGGTGCCACTATACTTATGTCCAAGGTCCATTTCCTTAATGTCTCACCCAAGGAGCTCATGACTTATCGTGTAGTTATCATGAGCAAAGAGAAGATGTGGTGATTTATCAAGGCATTACTCATTAACTATTGACACAACCAAACCTTTGCCACTGTTACATCAAGTTCTTTTTTTTTTTTTTTTTTACTTGATCAAGGATGGGGATTGAACTGGCCTTGATAAACTGGTGCCGAGTGGCGACTTTTGGGGAGATAGAATCCTGGATAAGAATTTGAAGGACCATAGGTGAATGACAGATACCTAATGGCCTTGCATACTAAATGGCGATTCTTGGGGGGCACAAACTATGATGATCTTTTAAGATACCTTGATTATTAATTTAGGAATCAATTTATTACTTTGAGATGGTTGAGACCGCACTTGCACATGTCAAGTTGCTTACTTATCCCTTGAGAGGAATCAGGTCTAACGTAGTTCGAGTTATTCACCCAATTAGACATAATATTTCTTAAGTTGATCCATGTTGACCAGTCCGGGTATTTCTTCGTCATTGTGGTCTATGAGTTGCATAGCTTTCCTGGTAAAATTCCTTTGATAGTGAATGGGCTGCTCTAGTTGGGCCTGAATTTTCCTCTTATGTCATGAATATGGGTTCTTTGTTCTCGAAGAACAAGTTTACTCTCCTCTATGTGGTGGGGCTTCACATTTTTGTTAAAGGCCCTGGCCATTCTTAGTTGATACTTCTTCAGATTATCTATGGCCTTCACGCACCTTTCATCAAAAAAATTATGCTCATTATGTCTGGCCTTCACTCACTGTAGCTGACTTTCAAGAAGCACTCTTAGGGATGGTACCAGGATTTTCAGGGGTAGAACCGCCTCAATCCATATACCAAAGAGAAAGGGGTGGCCCCTGTCGAGGATTGTACAGAAGTCCGATATGCCCACACAAGGGGTAACTTATCAGCCCAATTCTTGTGTGTTTCTGCCATTTTCTGCAAGATGACTTTGATGTTCTTGTTGGATGCTTCCACTGCCCCATTGGTCTACAACCTAGTGGTAGAGCAATGCCTTCTGATACCGAACTTTATGTAGATTTTGTCGGTTTTGCCCCAGAAATGAGATCCCTGATCTGATATTAATTCTTGAGGCACTTCATACCGGCTAATGATGTTTTCTTGGATGAAGTTTACCACCTTAGCAGACATGAGGACCACATAAGACTGAGCTTCTACCCACTTAGTAAAATAATCAATGGCTACCAAGATAAACTTGTGATCGTTGGATGCCTTGTGGTTTACCTTTCCAATAATGTCGATGCCCCAAGTGGAAAATGACTAAGGTGAATCGAGGTAATGCAACTCATAGGGGATATGTATGATATTAGCAAATATCTGATACTTGTGGCATTTCTTGACAAAGTCCACGTAATCTGCTTCCATTGTGTTCCAGTAATATCCCAACATGAGGATCTTCTTAAATAACATCTTGGCATTCATGTGGGGTCTATAAAGACCTTGATGAATTTCCTCCATGATGGTTGTAGCTTGTTCTTCATCCACACACAACAACTGTATTCTGTCATAGGATCTTTTGTATGATAGATCCTCTTGAAGATTAAATTAGGTGGCATATCTTCTTAGAATTTTTTTTTCTCTATCAGTTGCTTCAACTGGGTACTTCTTTTTCCTGATTAAATCCACTATGTGAGCAAACCAAGACGGACCATCCACAGTGAAAGAATTCATCGAATTCTGATAAATGGGCCTGCTTCTTTGTTCTACCAAGAATGGTCGAACCCTAGCCATAGGGTTGCATTCTACCATGGAAGCCAAGGTTGCAAGGGCATCAACAAACCTGTTGTTTTCTCTCTGGAAGTATTCGAATGAGATCTTCTCAAAATGTTCAATCACTTCTTCTAGATGTTCTTGATATGGCTTCAGCTTTTCATCTCTAGATTTCCACTTTCCTTACATCAGAAAAATGACAATGGATGAATCTCCATACAACTTGATCCTTTTAACCCCAATGGTCAGGGCCGTTTCTAGTCCCAAAGCACAAGCTTCATATTCAGCAATATTATTAGTACAGAGGAAATCGAGATGGAATGATGAAGGCAAATAAAGACCATCATGAGTGATATGCAATATTCCCACACCACATCGCTCTGATTAGTTGTTCCATCAAAGAATAACTGTCATTAATTAAATAACAGCCATTCATTAACTATGTCTTCTTCTGCGATTCCTTCATCGGGAAAGGCATCATTTAAGGATCTTCCATCTTCTGTGGGGTGGGCAGCCAAATGATCATCTATGACTTACTCCTTGATAGATTTCTAAGTAACATAGGTGATGTCAAATTCTGATAGTAAAAGCAACCAATGAGCCATTCTTCCTGTCAAGGCTGGTTTCTCGAAGAGGTATTTGATGGGATCCATCCTTGAGATCAAGTGAACCGGATAGGAAACCATATAATGTTGCAACATTTTTGTTGCCCAAATCAACGCAGCACAGGTTCTTTCCAAAGATGTGTATCGTGTCTCATATTCTAAGAACTTCTTACCGAGGTAATATATGGCATGCTCTGCCCTTTCTTTCGTCTCCTTCTGTGCTAGAAAAGAGCCCATGGAATATTCTCCCATGAATAAGTACAAGAGAAGTGGTTCTCCTTCCACCAGCGGTGTCAATACTAGTGGGTTCATGAGGTATTCCTTGATTTTGTCAAACGCTTGTTGGCATTGGTCATTCCATTCCATGGGCTGATCCTTCTTCAGCAGCTTGAAAATTGATTCACAGATTGTAGTCAACTGAGCTATGAATCTGCTAATATACTGGATGTGACCCAAAAATCCTCATATTTGCTTTTCAGTCTGAGGTGTGGGCATTTCTTGAATCACCTTGATCTTGATAGGGTCGACTTTAATGCCTCTTTCACTCACCAAGAAACTTGACAAGCTCTCTGTTGTTGCCCCAAATACACACTTCTAAGGGTTTAACTTCATCTAATACTTCTTGATTCTTTCAAAGAAATGCTTTAGCGTGGGAATATGCCCTTGCTGATCTTTTGACTTCACTATCATGTCGTCCACATAGACTTCCACATCTTTGTTCATCATGTCATGCAATATGACCGTAGCTGCTCTCTGATAAGTGGCCCCGGCATTCTTCAGTCCAAAAGGCATCACCTTGTAATAATAGGTTCTCCACGGAGTGGTGAAGGTTGTCTTCTCACGATCTTCCGGGTGCATGTTTATTTGGTTGTATCCTGAGAATCCATCCATAAATGATAACAAAGCATGATCCATCGTGTTATCCACCAATACATCAATGTGAGGTAATGGGAAGTCATCTTTGGGGCTTATTTTGTTAAGTTCTCGAAGTCCACGCACATTCGTGCCATCTTTCTTCGATACTGGTACAATTTTGGCCAACCATTGGGGGTACTTCACTACTTGTAAAAACCTTACATTCCATTGCTTCACAACTTTTTCTCTGATCTTCTCACTCCATTCTGACCGCATTCTTTAGAGCTTCTGCTTTATCGGCTTTACCCCAGGGTAAGTCAACAATTGGTGTTGCACGATGTTGGGGTTGATACCAGGCATATCCTCAAAAGACCGACCAAACAAAGACCTCAGTGAATTTCTTCAGAAAACTAATCATCTGTTCTGCTTCTTCGTCATCAAGGGTAGTACCGATTTTTACCTCTTGAAGGCATTGGTCAGTTTCTAGATTAATAACCCGAGTATCCTCATAGATGGGTTGGGCTTTCTTTGGTTTGCATTATTTTATTGATTCTTGATATTTATTAAGATCATCATCAGAAAAAGGATGCAAGTCATACTAGGAATCATAAATTTCATTCATGAAAGAAGGAGTAATAGACTTGACGTACACTGACTCTGGATTTGCCTCGAGAGGGAGGCCTACACGAAATCATAAACAATAGACTCAACAACAGACTTGACTTGATGCTTTTGTCAGTGGTATTCAGGTTGGTTGACTCGATAGCATGAGTAAACTTGAAGTCTTCTCCAATGCTAATCCAATTCAGGAGCGATTCGATGGCTTGATGGATAAGGAGGTGTGCCAAAGGGCCTTCTTCTCCTTCTGAGAAAGTTGCCGCTATTTTTTCAATGGTGTTGATATCAGATACTTGTTTCTTCACAAAGACGACTTGATCCAACTCATATTTCCTAAAGCTGAACTTTTTGAGGGGTGATGATTGGTGAAGGCTGCTTAATCTTCTTTCTATAAAATCCAGCTTTTCAAGCCTATTGAGGGATGCCATCCTGGTGCCTCGGTCACATCTTTAACCACCATTACTGGTCTTCCTGTTGTAGTTGATTCGGGCACAGGGCATGTAGGCCATCATTCTTTGTGCTCTTCTGTACTTTGCATATATGCTTCTTCCTCTGAAAGGCCTGGGCTTGAGCTCATGTAGCTCCTGAGATCTTGGTTTTTGTAGAAATGAAAAAATGTGGTTATTTTGATCGGTGAAAAATTGCAAACTCCATATGAGTCTTATCTTCTTTTCCCATTCTCTCTTCAGGAGTACCCGGGGGCTTGATGCCTCCTTTGACCGGATCATTGTTATGGGGTCGTTAAAGGAGAACCGATCTTCAATCATTGCTACATCCACTATTCTAGTGATGTAACTGTCCTGTTCTCTTTCTGTTGGAACCTCCTCTTGAGGTGTGTTTGACTGAATCATAGACATAGGGTCATTCTCCTGACTTTCCCTGAGAACATTTACTGACTCTGTTGATGAAGTTATTTCTAGAGATTCTGGTAATGTAAGTATATCCTTCCAGCTGTACCCGCCAATCCATCATTCTTTTGGATTTAATGGATTGTCTACCGACCCCTGGGAATGGGAATGATATAAGGGCAATGAAGGATATGAGGTGGGGTGATATGAAGGGGATGTGATGTAAGTGATAGGATATTCTGATGAAGATAGTGGATGATAGGATGATGAAGGGGTTCTTGCTCTCTGATGGTACGGTGAGAGGGAAGACTATGGCAAAGGTGGATGGTATGAGATGGTGGATTCCTCTTCTGGGGTCGGTGATAAAGGAGGGAAGGTAAGCATATGATCCTCATCTTCCGACTCTTCTCCTAATGGCTCTTCTTTCCCTGGGGTTTTTATCAAGTGATCTCTTCGAGCCCATGGCTTGATGAGTTGAGTGGGGTCACTTTCCGTTGAAGAAGTAAGGTCTCGAGTTGACTGTTGCATGATCAGGGAGTGGGCTGATAATGACATTGGGAGACTGTTTGGCCTCGACTTCAATCGTCCTATTGTCTACCAAATCTTGAACTGCATGCTGTAAAGTTATGCATCTTTCAGTAGTATGCCCCTTCTGAGCATAGTAAACACAATACTCATAATCCTTATACTAAGTCATGGGAGGATTACGGATCACCCTTGGAGCCGTAGTTCCCAAAAGACCTTACTTCTTCAACTTTTCATATATTGTGGCCAAAGGCATTTCCAATTCTGTGAATTGTCTTTTTGGGTAAGGAATTTTCTGGGAAGGAGTATTTTATCGTATCACAAATACTTGTGAAGGTGAAGTGGTCGCAGATGATATTGACTATTGGATTGCACCTATCACATTAGTTTCAGGATTCTTTCCTAGCTCGCCCTTGGCATGCTTCCCCATGTCTTGATATCGTGCATCCCTTAGGATCTTGTTCTCAACATGTGTCCCGATGACTATTAGGGTATCAAAAGTCTACAGATGTTGATAGTAGAGAACATTATAATAAAGCTTTGACAAGTTCTCAATCAACATTTCTACTTACTCTACTTCAGAAGGTCAATCTGCCATCTTGGTGGCCTTGTTCTTGAACCTTGTTAAGAAAGTGGTAAACCCTTCCCTAGGTTGTTGTCTTAAGATTTCAAGCTCTCGATGTTCCTTATCTACTTTAGTGTTGTGGAGATACTATTTAGTGAAGGCTTTCATTACTGCCGCCCAATTCTGTGTCCGTGTGGATCCCAACTGCATGAGCCACCTTAGTTCCGGTTCTGATAATGTTGACATGAATACCTGCCTCATCTAATTGTCAACAATTTGCCATATCTTCATGATACTAATAAATACCTCCAAACGAGCCTTAGGATCCCTTGACCCGTCAAATATGTCGGTTTGACACTTGAACTTTTCAAGGATTCTTACCCTGGAAAAGAAACTCATCTCATCAAAATCTACTGTTTGACTCTCCTGACTTTTCCCTGCTCGGGTCATATCCTCAAGCTTCTCCAATTGTTCTCTCATTTTCCTTTCCCTCTCTATCTCTGGAGGTTCCTTTTGAACATGTGCCACAAATTCTTCTTCTTTATCATTAATTACAGCTGGAGGGGGATCACTGGAGGAAGTCCCTTAATGATCTGTAGGCCTAGTTGGTTCTGATTTTGCTAGTGGAGGAGTTGTGTCAGCCCCAAGATCGATCGTTAGTAGGCTTTATAACAAGTGCGACACTTGAGCTAATCCATTCTTGACTTCAGCAACTTCAACTTACAATGTCTCTACTGGGTGAACCCACGCTTGTTCCGGTGTTTCCATGTTGGGTGGATCCATGTGAACTGGGCTATAATCACTTGGCGATAGAATATCTTGGAGAGATGACGGGGGTGACACTAGACTTAAACGAGTCAACCGATTACCCTGACGTGTCCAAATGGACCACGGAGAATACTTGAGGTGTGAAATTGTGCCTGAACCAAAAGTGATTTATTTTAGGATTTTGAATTCCCAACTCCTTGTTCACATATTCACCAGATTAACAAATAATGATCCATCCAAAGTTAGTCCGCTTAATGATAGGGGGTGGATAGGATTTGATGCCCCTGGTCCACCCAATGTCATAAGCGGGAGACTTATACAAATGGCTTGTTGAGAATATTCCCATAAGACATTCCATGAAATAAAGTCATGCTTTTCTTGCTCTTTTTCCCACTAGGTGTCTTTCCTGATTTTCTCGGGACTTCTCGGGACTTGACATGACTCTAACAGGATTGCCCCTGAGTCAGGTATCTGGACTTTTTCCTTAAGGAGGACAGACACCTTCTATCCAAAACCCACTTAGGAAAGCAATTCTTTACAATAGGAATATAATATAAGAACATTCATTTTCAAGACCGCAAACAAGTTCTACAGTTAGATTGTGGCGCTCCTAGCTTCTCTATCTATTTTCTACATGATGCGAGCATCCAGTGGATGCAATAGGACCAATAAAGCTTCCTTGACAGGATCTATATACGCAAGGTACGTGATCCTTTTGATATACCCGTAGGTACGAGATCAAGGGGGTGACTTCGTTGCCCATTACTCATGACTACACATGAGGTTAAGTAATTGGCCATGGGGTGGTGAAACCGTGAGTGATTGTGTGTAAAAGTGTAATGTAGGGTAACCATCATTCGATCTCAGAATCCCATAAAGTACATGGACCTCTCCGAGTGTGCTGGCACAATTATAACATCCTCGCCATTTGACAATACCTTCCATTCTTGTACAGGAAACGAGTATCATTTGCTCTCAGAGTGCTCTCTATGACATGTGCTGACCTCTCCGAGGGTGCGGGCATAACAGGGACTCCCTCGCCTAATGATTTCACTTCGAGCACGATGCATGATGCAGTTAATGAATACAATTACAAACATGGGATTAGCCAAACACATTTTCAAACAAATGTGGTGGAAAATATTCTTACATTTAAAGGTAGCATCTAGTATCGAAAGCTTGACATATCTTCCCAGTGGAGTCGCCACTGTGAGGGTTACGGTCGGAGATGGACTGATGTCTCTCTTCCCTTGGGGGAAGGACTTGCATCCCGTCCTTTCTCCTCACTCTTTCTCTTTCATGTGAGGGGAGGGGTTCATGTCATGTGTGCTTTGCTTGCGGGCCCTGCACCGCAGTATTGTCGCTCGGAGATACGTGGAGGCCTATTTTGTAAGAGTGTAAAATTTATCATTTGAGATGGGGGTTTGATGATGGTCCAATACGGGGATTGGGATCATACAAATGGGGGTTTGGAGTCGTTACCTAGGATTATGGGCCTAGGACCTAGGGGTGGGCCCAATTCTTGAGAAAATGGCCCAAAATTTGATCTGGTCCAGAGATTTAAAGTAAGTGTCAGGTTATAGAATTGGATAGGTGTTAGGCACCTAATCTGCCCGGTTCAACCGGTCTTCCTACTAAATGCTTAAGAACGAACATTTTCCACAATTATTACTATTCCACATGTATGGCTAAGTTATCACACATATATACATTAATTGAATTCAAAATACTATATACACTAAAATAAGATCTATATAAAGTTTACATGATGATGATTGGGTTAAGAAACTATACCTGAACTTAACCCCTGTTTCGGGTCAAGAGGGATGGGTCCCTGATTAATACCTGCTCGGTCTGTCTTTCGGATTCTCCTGGCTCAGGAGAAGATGGTATTGACCTCCAACTTTCTTTCTTGAGAGATGTTGATTGTGATGGTATACAGGCAGGGTTTCGGCTAGGAATGATTACTTTCGGATTTGGATTCAGACAAAGCTTCGACTAGGGAAGGCTATTTCTAGATTTGGATTTGGATATAGCTTCAGCTAGGGGAGGCTATTTCTGGGCTTAGGATGAGGTGATACTCCGGCAGAGCTTCCGCTGGAGATAGGCTAGGGGACGGCTAGACTGAGGTGGCACTCCAACAGAGCTTCTGCTAGGGATAGGCTAGGGGATGGCTAGGCTGAGGTGGCACTTCGACAGAGTTTTCGCTGGGAATGGCTATTTCTGAAAAGATTCTAGGGGCACTCAGACAGGGTTTCTGCTAGGACTGCTATTTTTGGAAAGAAACAGATTGACCTAAAAATGTATTGAAGATCTCCAAAGTCCCCAAGAACACTTTGAAGATCCGAACAGAGTTCCGGATCTTAGCAAAGATATCTTCGTAGACCCGAAGAACCTTAAAGGGGGGTTTCTATTTCTGGTAAAACTCAAGAACACTCAAAGGAGGGGGTAGAAGAACACACCACTTTTGGCAAAAATTGGATTGAATTAAGAACTTAGATTGAAGATCTTCAAAGTCCTGAAGAACACTTCGAAGATTCAAACAAGATTTCTGATCTTAACGAAGATCGCTCCAAAGATCCGAAGAAAATCAAGAGGGGGAGGGGAGGAAAGTTTCACTATAGTGGAGTGAGGTAGGATTTTAGTGTGTAAAATCCAAAGGAGGGGGGCATTTATAGGTTTTTCCGGCCAATGGAAAAGAGGGAACATCTTTATTCAATGGACGAAAGGGAATTTTTTGCCTAAAGTGGATGAGGATGGCTTTTATAAAATGGGTAAAAAAGGGTTCTCGAACCAAAATAGGTGAAGAGGGCTTTTATACAATAAGTAAAAAGGGATTTTTTTGGGAGAGAGAATCCTTAGTAAAAAAAGTGGTTCTTTGGTCTTAAGTGGATGAAGAGGGAATTTCTTCACCGATTGGGTCAAGGGATTATCAATCCCGACCATTGACGGTGGAGCGCGAGACTGGGCTGAAGTGCACGGGGCATGGTTAGTATGGGAAGGTAGGCAATGCGGGCAATGTCATGGGTATGCGGCACATGACATGCGGGTAGTGGCATGTGGGTGTGAGCTGGGCACATAGGTGGGCACAAATTGGGCACAGAGGGGGGGGGCGGGCAGTGTGACATAGGTGGGCAAAAGATGGGTTGGAAGCATGGCACAGGTGGGCACAGGTTGGGCGGGCAACATAGCATAGGTGGGCACAACCATGGGCAGCAAACAGCGCGCGCATGCATGGGCTAGCCTGCTGGCCAGCACATAGGTAGTAGGGTAGGGACACAGGCTTGTGCCCGCGAGGGCGCGGGCCTTTGCCAGCTTGGGAGCAAGTCCGTGGTTGCGGGGGCACGCGGGCGTGTGAGGCAGGCTTGGTTGGGCTGGTGTGCGCAACATGCGCGCGAAAACTGTGATTTTCCAGGGATCCAACGGTCCAATTTTGACTTGCCATGTATCGTTGGAATCGTATTTTCGAGCACTATCCATCTGTATGGTCATCTTGACTTGATTCCTTCATATATAGAAAGTAAAATTGGACCCTCTTCTCTCCCTCGCAAGGGTTTCTAGGTTTTCAGTTAAGGGAGTGTTTCCATCATCATCTCTATTGATCAGAAGCTAGAAGTCACGTCCAAGATGCACATTTCATCATAGCTAGAGGAGGGTGACAAAGTTGGGTGTCTACAATGGGGGACTCCAATCTACTCTCAAAACAACTTAAAAAGATGATACATAAAAAGAGGGGACAATTAATTACTGGATGATACACAAAAAAAAATCTGGGATGGGACAAAAACCACTAATAGGATGTGTTGGCAGCAAATGCATGACGGAATAGTGAGATGCGTGGGTGTGCCGGAGTCATATAGACTCAAGAGAGCAGTCATGGCATATTTACTGACTTCTAACTAGGGAGAAAGTGAGGTCTTTATATGCCTCGATTTTTCCGAGGACTTAATATTGGAAAACAAACTCATGGAAATAGATAGAAGAGGAATTCCATACCTTAAAATTGATCCAAGAAGAACATAATCTATTATATCAATCATGGCAAGACAAGGGACTGCCATGAATGTAAACTGAGAAACCCATGACGAAACACAGGCCGTCTTGGTCTTTGAGACAGTCATGACGAAGCATGGGCCGTCGACGGCCCTTGGCTAAGAAACAGAACTAATCTGTTAAGAAAAATACAAAGACAAGACTAATCTAAGGAAATGTGAAGACAAAGACTAAAACTAGTCTACTTAAAAAGAAAGAGATAAATGATACATTTTGTTGTTTGATTTCTTGGAGATGTCCCTTCTTCTTCTATTGGAGCCCCTTTTATAGCCTAATTTCCACAACTTGGATAGTTATAATTGTCCTAATCGCTTGAAATTGTACAAGTGCCATTCCCCTCAACTAATAAGAACTCCACCCTTGGTTTATTTTATGCATCAGTCGGTCAGACCGTATTATATCGGTAATACGGTCAGCCTGCTCGATCATCCTAATTAGTCAATCTGACCTTATTCGGTCAGTTTGGCCAATCAACCTAATGGTTATCCTGACCGATCAACTCCTTAATACAAGGTTGTCATTTTTCAGTCAGCTTGATTACTAATTAGCTTTATCAGTTAGTTCCTTAACACAATCGATCAGAAAGTCAACATCGGATCGATCACTCCCCTACTACATGTCTTTTAGGCCTGATTTGCTAAAATGGGATACCAACAAGATGATACATAATAAGCTAGGGATAGGAAGAAACATCAATAAACGATTGATACATCAAAAACTTGGTGGAAAAGGAGAAATTAGAGGTAGGTCTTAATGTTAAGCAAGATGTCTATTTCTTTACATTTCATGGAAAATGTCTGATTGTCTTTTCTGGGTTAGAAAAACAATAGTCAATATCACAGTTTCAATATCAGGATTCGGATCGGTGAATTCATCACCAATGGATGATTTTAGCCAATTCTCAACAATTTTGCTTCCATTTTCGGCCAATTCTGATCTCTGACCGATTTTAGTCAATTCAAATTGGTATTGGCACTGGTTTATTCAATCTTTGATTCCATTTTTTTGAAATTTTGTTCAAAATCTCAAACACAAAAGATGTAAGATACATAATTTTAATACCATAACGAAAAAGAAAAAGATTGCACATCAACAGTGATGGTTATTCAAAAATTCCAAACCAATCGTAACTCCCTATATGGTAAAGAGTTACACACGATCGTTTTTTAAGTAGAGGTTTTGGTTTCAGTTCTCAGTTACACCATCACTTGTAACTCACGTTGCAGGAGATGTGTGAACACGCCAGAAAAGCACAATATTGGAATTGATTAGAGATATGACAATAGGCATGATTGGGCCTAATTGAGCTATGTCGAACCTCCACCAATGTACAGTTTTATTGGATTCTGATATACCATATAAGCACATGGGTATTCTCCGAACTCCCGTGCTCGGAGCTCGAGGAGTGGGGGGCATATGATATACTATATACCTTGGTTGACTAGTCAATGGTCGTGTGGTCACACCCCCCTAGTGTCGTTAATACAAGTTTAAGCTAAGCTCCTCACCTTGCTATAGATCCCGACATACCCACAAGGGAAGTCCCCACTCTTGTAACCTTACTCAAGAAAGCAAACCTGGATTAGACAGTTACCTAACCCTTGGTCACTAACCATGGTCAGGTAAGGTTGCTTAACCCCCAAGCTACTTAACCCTAGACTCACCACGGTTGAGTTAGCCATTAGAAGATCTAACCTTGGTTAGATTAGCAGTTGAAGGAAGCTAACCCAAGTTGAGTTAACCGTTATGATCCTGGCCAGGTTAGCCACGATGAAGGATAATCCCTCCAATAGGGGAAGGCCTGTGGACATACGTTTGAGTCTCTCGACCAATGAGAAAGACTCATATCACCTATATAAGAGGTGCTTAGTCAGCCTTACAGGTAAGACTCTCAATCGACTGAATACTAAATGTAAGAACGAGTACCTTTGGATCTAACTTGGGCATCGAAGCCTGATCCTGGAGTCTCCTTTGGGCTGGCCCCTAATCTGTGTTGTGCAGGTTCGCGCGATCTGAAGCCGCAACAATAGATTCTAAATAGATCTGATTCTTCTACTGGATAATAGAGGTGACAATTTAGATTTATTGTCTTGAAAGATTTTGACACAATTCCAAATGTTATGGTAAGACATTTCAAGACATTAGATCTAAACTGCCATTTTTATTGCGCAATAAAAAGGACCCATCAGTTATAAATATGCCACCAGCTACCCCTGGAGTTGTATTTTAAACGACATGTGAAACTTTGAGAAATCGATTCGAGCAGAGGAGATAAAAAAAAGGGCGAGTGGTAGCAGGACGTACGTATTGCAATCTTATTTTTACTTTCTTTTAATATTAACCGTTCATTTAAGTTTAGATTAATCTAAACCATCTATTAGTTTTTTTATATTGTAACTGATTCCTAGTTTTTAGGGTGGAGAGATGACGGATGTGGTTACTTAACTTATCTAATATTTTTTTATATAAATAAATAAATAAATAAAAAATAAAAATCCAATATAAGCGGACTCCTTCGATTTTGTTGGGAAATCTCAATTCTCTCTCTCTCTCTCTCTCTCTCTCTCTCTCTCTCTCTCCTTGCTTTTTCTTCAACGTTGTTTCTTCTTTCTACAGTCGCCATCATCATCATCATCTCTCTCTCTCTCTCTCTCTCAAAATATGATGAGATAAGAAAAAAATCAACATAACTATTTTCAGGCACTGAGCATATGAAAGACTTGACCACACATATTCAAATACTATGTTTACATATTAATCATCAGGGAAGGAATTTGGACATTAAAGTTTGCATGTATGGTAAAAGACAAATTTGAATTTATAAAGTAAACAAAGCTGTTGAATATCTAGGATTTTATTATTACTTATTGAGTAGATATTATTAACCTATGAGAATTTACCATAGATGCAAATCTTCACTGAAATTTGTAAACAAAACTTCAACTAGATTGGAGAGCGGTGAAAAAAGAAGAAGAAATAAGGAACAACTTTGAAGAAAAAGCAAGGAGAGAGAGAAAGAGAGGATGGAGATTTCTAAGCGGAATGAAAGGAGGAGTCCGCTTGGGATTTTTATTATTTATTTATTTAAATATTAATAATATTAAACAGAGTTGTAATTGTTTACAACTCTATTAGCAGGATTAACATATTTAACACTTGTCAATTCACCGAACTCCAAATGTTTCGCATTCCTATTTTTCTGCATGTACTGCGATCATTTTGCCTAAAAAAAATAGTGGTATTCCTTTTGACATGAAAAATATTTTTATTCAAAAGGAAATAAAAAAAATCGCTTATTTTAAGGCCCTGGGGAAAACGAGTAAAACAGCCTAGAGGATTTGAGCATGAACGTCTAAGAAATCAACAAAAGGTTTGAGGACTGAGGACTGGCGTATTGATGGGTGTTAGATCAAACACCAAGAAACACGAATAAAGAGAGACAATAGATTCGTACGACACAGAGATTTAACGAGGTTCACACACCAGGGTGGTGTGCTACGTCCCAGGAAGAAGAAGATGATTCACTATGCGTAAGAAGGATTACACCTAGCAAGAAGCAGGAAGAACTCGCCAAATCCTAGCTCGTGAAAACCCTAGAATACAATGAATCTCAACAAACAACAGACATCATATATATACTCCAATAGCGGTTCGACCCATCGGTCACGGTCGATCGGTCGAATTACATTGTGGGCTACGCCCGCACCATCTGAGATACGAGATCGGTGATGGGCTCGGGCTTGGGCCTATCGCCCAAGCCCTCTGCTTCCATCACAGATCTCAGAAAAATTCCCATTCGGGTCGCCACCAAAATATGTCGGATCGGGTCAATCTTCAAAACGGGTCAAGAATTCGAGACAGACTTAACAATGGGTTTTGTTGAGCATTACCCAAATAGCGACTCTGTATTGATGTCGTCTTGTATATTCCTCTTCTTCTTGAATCCAGAGAAGGAGAGCGTACATGTTGGATGTGGAGAATTGGAGGAACAATGGAACCATCAATGGGCACAACCCCAAGAACCCAAGTCGTGTTTCTTTTCTTCTTCGTCACCCTCTCTTTCCATTTTAGCTTCTGCAACTGCGTCGACCCTATGTACCTCGATAACATTTGCTCTGACACAACTCCCTACGCCTCCAACAGTACTTACCACTCCAACCTCAATGCCCTCCTCCCTCCTCTTTTCTCTCTCCTCCAACTCCAACAACGCCTACCGCAACGCCGCCGTTGGCCGAAGCCCCAACGCCGTTTACGTCCTCTACTTTTGCAGAGGCGATGTCACCCACGATATGTGCAGCAATTGCGTTAAGGTCGCTTCTCAGAAGATTGCCGGGCAATTTCCCAACCAGAAAGTCGGATACATTTGGTACGACGAGTGTATGTTGCGCTACTCCAATGACTCCTTCTTCTCCACCATCACAGAATCCCATGGGTTCAATAAGGCGAACCCACAGAGCCTCTTCAATGTGACTCGGTTTGATCAGCTTGTGGAAGATAATATGAAGAAAGCCACCA
>CM040967.1:37779957-37797702 GCA_022985045.1 Macadamia tetraphylla
CATGACAAATATCGCCACCACCGGACTTGTGAAATGTCGGACGAGTGCAAACCATAGCATACATAAGGGAGCCAACTGCACTAGAGTATGGAACACGTGACATGTACTCCACCTCTTCATCAGTCTTAGGTGATAGAGCAGTTGAATGTCTAAAATGAGATGCAAGAGGAGTAGTTACAGGTTTGGCATCTTTCATACTAAAACGATTCAATACCTTCTCAGTGTACTTTTGTTGAGGTAGCCACAACTTCCCTGCTTTTCTATCCCTCTTGATCTCCCATACCAAGGATCTTCCTTGCTGCCCCCAAATCTTTCATCTCAAATTCAGAACTTAATTGTTCCTTTAACCTATTGACCTCATTCCTATCTTTTACTGCAATCAACATATCATCAACATAAAACAACAAATATATGAATGACCCATCAGAGAGATTTCTGAAATAAACACAACAGTCATATTGACACCTAGAGTATCCAAAACTAGCCAAAACCGAATCAAACATTTTATACCACTATCTAGGAGACTATTTTAAACCATATAGGGACTTCTTCAATAAGCATACATGGTCCTCCTTACCTTCAATAACAAACCCTTCAGGTTGATGCATATAAATATGTTCTTCTAGTTCACTATGCAAGAATGTTGTTTCACATCAAGTTGCTCCAACTCCAAATCATGCATAGCAACTAAAGCAAGTAGGACACGAATAGAACTATGCTTAACAACAGGTGAGAAAACATCATTAAAATCAATTTCTTGTACCTGACTATAGCACTTTACAACCAAATGTGCCTTGTACCTAGCATCTTCAACACCTGAGGCAGATTCCTTCTTCTTGAAGACCCATTTGCAACCAACAATTTTCTTCCCTGTTCTCGACTTCACAAGCTCCCAAGTCTGATTTTTATGAAGAGATTCCATCTTCTCATTCATGGCAATCAACCATTTTGTAGAATCAATTGAAGCAATAGCTTCAGAATATGTTGCAGGCTCACTATTTTCAATTATATCTGCAACAAACAATGCATAAGCAACAAATTCAGCATGCCCATACTTTTGTGGTTGTCTAATATTTCTCCTTGGCCTATCCTTGGCAATGATGTACCGCTCTTCTTCTTGATTCTCTTGAGCATCGTCTCCTTCAGTAAAAGTAGGCAACTGGACTAAAGTAGATTGTGCTTTGTTTGAAGATGAACCACCAATTTCAAACTCCACCTTCTCTCTAGATTTTTCTTGACCTTCATCACAATAAATAGGAGCTTATTTCTTAAGATGC
This sequence comes from Macadamia tetraphylla, assembly GCA_022985045.1. NCBI lineage: Eukaryota > Viridiplantae > Streptophyta > Magnoliopsida > Proteales > Proteaceae > Macadamia > Macadamia tetraphylla. Next base: position 37,781,235 of record CM040967.1, read on the forward strand.
AACATAGCAGATTCATCAAAAGTAACATCTCTGCTAATAAGAAATTTTGGAGACTTTGGATCAGGACACCACAACCTGTATATTTTCACTCCATATCCATACCCAAGAAAAATGCATTTCTTAGCCCTAGATTCCAACTTCCCTTCATTTATATGTGCAGAAGCAGGACATCCAAATACTTTTAAATTTGAGTAGTCTGCAGGTTTACATGGCCAAACTTCTTCAAATCTTGCACTCAATAGTCATGCAAGGAGATCTTCACCACAAGGTTCTTGTGTTATATCGCCTAGAACTCCTTCCCAATCCTGCATTTGATAACATATACCTCACCTTTTCTAAAAATGTTCTATTCATACGCTCTGCCACTCCATTCTGCTGGGGTGTTTTAACAACTGTATGGTGTCTTACAATACCTTCATTTTTGCAGAACTCATTAAAGTCACCTTCACAAAACTCTAGGTCATTATCGGTTCTCAACCTTTTAATTTGTTTCCCGGTCTACTTCTCAAGCAAATTCTTCCACTGTTTGAAAGTGACAAATACTTCATTTTTGTGCTTCAAGAAATAGCCCCAAAGCTTCATAAAGAAATCATCAATGAAAGTAAGCAAGTATCTTGCACCAGCCCCCTTTGAAGCAACCCTGGAGGGCCCCCATAGGTCTGAATGAATGTAGTCCAAAGTTCCCTTGGTCCTGTGAATAGCAGTACTGAAACTAACTCTTTTTTGCTTCCCAAACACACAATGCTCACAGAACTCCGTTGCTCCTATACTCTGACCACACAACAAGCCTCTTTTACTTAATGATGCCATCCCTCTTTCACTCATATGGCCTAACCTCATGTGCCATAAATTTGTAACATCTGATTTAGACATAGATGATGAAGCTGCTGCAACAGACCCAGTGACTGTAGTACCCTGCAACACATACAAACTGCCAACCTTGATTCCTTTCATCAATAGGAGAACACTCTTACTAATCTTCATGACTCCACCTTCAGCTGTATACTTGCACCCATTTGAATCAAGAGTGTCTAAACTAATGAGATTCTTCTTCAAATCAGGGACATGCCTGACATTGGACAAGGTTCTGACAATGCCATCATACATCTTGATATTGATCGTTCCTATTCCAATAGTCTTACAAGAAGCATTATTTCCCATCAACACAACTCCACCTCCAACTGATTCGTATGTGGAGAACCATTCACGATTAGGACACATATGGTAGGAACAACCAGAGTTAAGAATCCATTCATCCTGTGATCTAACTTTATTATCAGTCACCAAAACCATATCGACTCACTCTCATCTTCAAGAATACTACCCTTGAAATCATCTCTTTTCAGTTGACTTTGGGCACCCCCACCCTTCGCCTTTTTAAAAAGCTTATAGCATTGATTTAATATCCCCTTTTTTTTCTTACAGAATTGCGGTTAAATTCTTGTGCTTAGGTTTTGATCTAGCCTTCTTTTTGTCACCATCTGAACCCCTTTCATTCGTTCTCCCTCTAGCTACCAAACCAACACCAGCAGATTTATTGGTAGATGTCAACTCATCATCAATCTTCTGCTTGCTTTGTAGATTCGTTTTGACATCCTCAATAGAGATTGTCTCTCTACCATAAATCATGGTATCCCTAAAATGCTTATAAGATGGAGGCAGAGAACATAACAATAATAGGGCCAAATCTTCATCGTCTATTTTAACATCTATCATTTTCAAATCAGTAATAATAGAATTGAACTCAGATATGTGGGATTTAATAGAAGTACCTTCACCCATATGAAGGGTAACAGTTGTTGCTTCAATCTCAACCTATTGGTGAGGTAGAGGTTCTCTAACTTCACCCATAACTCTGTAGCCGTTTTTTCTGAGAGAACTTCCTGTAGAACATCATTCAAAAGACACAACTGAATAGCTGAAAGGGCTTTATCATCCAAATTGTTCCAATCATCATCGGACATAGTTGTAGGTTTCTTCACCTTCCCAAATAGGGTTTTCTTCAAACCTTACTGCGTGAGAATAACCATCATTCGAACCTGCCATAAACTAAAACTGATGTTACCATCGAACCTATCAATATCGTATTTCGTTGAAGCCATGGATCCAAGTAACCCAGAGCTCTGATACCAGTTTGTAAGATCAAACACCAAGAAACACGAATAATAAATAGACAATAGATTCGTACGACACAGAGATTTAACGAGATTCACACACCAGGGTGGTGTGCTACATCCTCGGGCGAAGAAGAAGATGATTCATTATGTAGAAGAGAAATTACACCCTAGCAGGGTTGAGGAAAAACTCGCCCTGAAACCCTAGCTGCGTGAAAACCCTGGAATACAATGACTTTCTCAACAAGCAACAGTACATTATACATATACTCCAAAATCGTGGGTCAACCCATCGGGTCTCGGTCAATCTGATCGAACCATACCACGGGGGCTATGCCCCCGCACCCTCATACGAGATCAGTGATGGGCTCCGGGCTTGGGCCTATTGGCTCAACCCCTCTGCTTCCATCACAGATCTCAGAAAAATTTCCATTCAGGTCGCCACCAAAATATGTCGGATCGGGTCAAGAATTCGAGACAAACTTAACAAGAGATTCCTTCACCTCAACTCTGATCTTTCAGGACACTGATGTGATAAAAGCTTCAGATTGAACGGGGAAAGGGAAGATCGGTGGTACAGGGAATAAGGAGAGAGAAGACAAATATCAAATCGCTCCTCTCGTCATGAGTGAGGGACTTCCTTTTCCGGAACAATGGCGATCAGGTAGTTTTTTCTCCTTCCTTTTCTTCCTTTTCCCCATAATTTTTTTTCAGATTTCTTTCTTCATGATTCGCCTCTGCAACTCACGAAGAGGGTTTCAATTAGAAGACGAAGAAGAAGAAGAAGAAAAAGGAAAATCATTGAATAATATCTTTCTCAGTGACTTCACTCAGTATATCAATCGGACTTGTTTGATCCATTTCTGATTAATCTCAATCGTGTCAGAACCCCACCGGCCAAAGCAGGCTTCTCTCCACCATCTTCACTCCTAAACGAATGAATTAATAATTCAAATCTAGGTATCCGAGACCATAATTGTGGAACTTTGATTAAATATTAAAAGTGAGAAAAGTTCATACCTTTGAACAGAGGAATTAAGGTTGAGATTCTGAAAATCGTCCAAAGCGCCTTGGAAAAAAAACCCCCACATTCAATGGTCAATAAACAAACCGATTGGGTGACAAACAGGTTAAGAGGAAGAAACAAAAAGAGGGTTTTTTGTTTGAGCTTACTTATCGAGGATTTCATCTAAATCGTCAGGGTGATCAGCCATTGATAGTGGTTGAGGAGTAAAGATATTTAGGTTTTCGGTCGATCAATCTATGAATCACGAAGCGCCTGTAGATTGTGATGTTATGATAGTTGTACCAGATCCCGGTGTGGTTGCGGCTCTTGGGTACACAGAAGGCAAGGTTCCTTTGAAAGATGTTATTCGTACTAATAACAACAGATAGGATCTTACCATACAATCATTGAATCACAAAATTAAACTATAAGGGTCGACGCATACTGTTCACCATCGACTGTGAAAAATTTGCTGTCATTATATTCTTCCTGTATTTTTATTCCTGCAATCCCAATCACGAACACAATGGATCTTCTAGGTTTCTCCCACTAGCTCTCTTAATGCTCTCTTGTTGATGGAACCAATAATGAGATTGACGTTAGAGTAGGAGGAGGACCTAGAGTCCTTTTAAAATAAAGTTTTGCACCCTCCCATCAAGGTGTGCAAATAAGGTAGGACTCTTTTCCCTAATTTGACGAGGAGTGGATTTTCTATTTGGAATTCAATTCTATGAGATTAGTATCGGTCAATAACCTAACTAGTATATGGGACAATAATAGAGAATATTCTTACAATCTCCCACTTGAACCATATGACCACATAATTATAATCTCAAACATAATTTGGATTCTAACATTATACTGCAGTATTTGAAAGTAAACCCATCAACTTTATGTCATCACAATCATAATACCATACTTGAACAAAACTACTAATGTGGATCATGGCGGTTATACATCATATAACGATATACTCCCTTCCATAGTCACAACACTAATAACTTCATCCAAACAGGTGCAAAAGTAGGGAATAGACTAGAAAAGTCTATAACTAAATGGTCCAACATAATATCTCACATATATTAAATAAAATGTGTACACACAATAATAAAGTGAGAAATATTCAGAAACAACAAATATCATGATCATTTAAATAAATAAGTAAAAATGTCTAACATAATATGACCATTACTCAAACTTTACATAGACCCATGTCCATTACAAGATATGTAAAGTATTTAGGCGCTAATGCCTTGGTCATAGGATCAGCAATCATCAGACTTGTCTTGATATGTGTAATAGACACTTCTTGTTTCTGAACTGATTCCTTCACAAAATTGTATTTTACTCCAATATGCTTCGCTCTACTTGAATGCTTATCATTCTTTGAGTAATATACGGCAGCAACATTGTCACAATACATTCTCAGTGGCTTCGAAATGGTGTCGACAACCCGAAGTCCTGAGATAAAGTTTCGTAATCAAATTACCATAGATGTGGCCTCAAAGCATGCCACAAACTCTGCTTCCACAGTAGAAGTAGAGACACAAGTCTGTTTCTTAGACTTTCAAGAAATCGTCCACCAACAAGTAGAAAGATGTATCCTGATGTAGATTTCCTACTGTCGAGGCATCCTGCATAATCAGAGTCTGAATATCCAATCACTTCAAACCGATCAGATGCTCTGTAAGTAAGCATGTACTCCCTAGTCCCCTTTAAATACCTCATCACCTTCTTTGCTGCAACCCAATGATCCATGTCAAGATTACTCATATATCTGCCTAACATACCAACAGAAAAAAATTTATGTCTGGATGAGTACAAGTCATTGCATACGTAAGACTCCCTACTGCGGACGAATAAGGAATATCCTTCATTTGTGCTCTTTCCAGATCATTTTTTAGGCATTGATTTAGACTGAACTTATCTCCTTTGATAATGGGGGGAAACACCTGATTTGCAATTCATCATGCCATATCTTTTCAAAACTTTGTTAATATAGATTTTTTGTGATAGCCCAAGTATCCGATGAGATCTATCACGAAATATCTCAATGCCGATAACGAAAGAAGCTAAACCCATATCTTTCATTTCAAAGTTCTTAGAAAGAAAGGTCTTTGTATCACTCAACAAGCCAAAATCATTACTAGCAAGTAAAATATCATCCACATATAAGGCCATAAATATAAATTTACTCCCACTAAGTTTGAGATATACACACCTATCAAAGGTGTTCTCAACAAATCCGAAGGAAACAATGATATGGTTAAATTTAATATACCACTGTCTAGAAGCTTGTTTAAGTCCGTATATGGATTTCTTAAGTTTGCACACTAGATTTTCTTTTCCTTGATCACTAAATCCCTCAGGTTGGTTCATGTAGACTTCCTCATCTAAATCCCCATTCAAGAATACAGTTTTCACATCAATTTGGTGAAGCTCTAGATCATAATGAGCTACTAATGCCAATATGATTCTCAGAGAATCCTTCTTAGAGACAGGAGAGAAGGTTTCATGGTAATCAATGCCTTCTTTCTGAGTGAATCCCTTTGCAACTAGTCCAGCTTTATATCTCTCAATATTACCCTTGGAGTCGCGTTTGATTTTAGATACCCATTTACAACCAATCGCCTTAAAGCCCGTTGGTAATTGAACGAGATCCCAGACATCATTGTCACTCATGGACTTCATCTCATCTTTCATGGCATCTATCCATTTAAGAGAATTATTATCGTTTATGGCCTGTGAAAAGGTTAATGGGTCATTCTTGATTCTAATATCAAACTCTGATTCTTGGAGATATACTATATAGTCATCAGGAATAGCAGACCTTCGAACCCTTTGAGATCTTCCTTGAATTTCTAGTTGAGAAACATTTATAGTATTATTAGTGGTAACTACATCATGGAGTGATACATCTTCAATAGTTTATTGTTCCATAGGATCATTTTCAATAGTTACCTGTGGGACAACATCATCATGATGAATATGTACATCTTCTATAGTTTATTGTTCCACTAGATCATTATGAACAGTCACTCGTGGAACAACAATGTTATCACGATGTACATAAGTCAGTAAAGAAATTTGATGTTCTTCAAATACCACATTACGTGGTTTCTCACTCCCACTAATGTTACCATCCTCTAAGAATCTAGCAGTTTGAGTTTTCACAATTCTGGTACTATTTGTTGGTGCATAAAACCTGTAACCCTTTGACCACTGACAATAACCAATAAAGTAACAACTTATGGTTTTAGGGTCAAGTTTTCTTTCATGTGGATTGTACAATTTAGCTTCAGCAGGACAGCCCCATACATGTAAATGCCCTAAACTAGGTTTCCTTCCATTCCATAACTCGTAAAGAGTTTTAGGAACTGACTTACTAAGAACCCGATTCAAGATATACACAGTTGTTTTTAATGCTTCGCTCCACAAGAATTCAGGCAATGAGGAGTTTCTCATCATGCTATGTACCATATCTGTGATGGTACGATTGCGTCTTTCTGTAACCTCATTTTATTCAGGTGTACCAGGAGTTGTGTATTCAGGGGTTATACACTTCAACTTAAAAAATCGGGCAAATGGTCCTTCACTTTGCCCTACATCAGTATGTCTACCATAATATTCACCCTCTCTATCAGATCTCACAGTTTTAATATTTACGCTAACTTATTTTGACTTGACATAACACTTCAAAAGCATTTAAAGCATCAGATTTTTCTTTTAATAAGTAGACATAACAATATCGTGAGTAATCATCAATGAAGGTGATGAAGTATTTTTCACCAATTATACAAGGATCAAAATGGCCACAAATGTCAGTGTGTATCAATTTCAGAAGTGAATTTGTCCTTTTGGCAGCAACTTTATTTGTCTTAGATTGCTTATCTTTGATGCAATCTATACAAGTGGTGAAATTAGTAAAGTCTAGATTTGACAATATTTCATGCTTCACTAAGCTCTCCATTCTAGGTCTAGAAATATGACCTAAACGTCTATGCCATAGGGATGAGGAATCATCATTGTTGAATTTACGCTTTGATCCAATATTCACATGCAGTGCAAGAATGGATTTAGAAAAATTAGAATCCAAATTAAGTTTATAAAGACTATCACATAAATATCCAGTGCAAACTAGATTGGTGTCTTTAAAAATGTTTACAACCTTATCACTAAAATTAAACTTAAAACCTTCACAATCAAGTCGCGATAATGAAACTAAATTTCTAGAAATAGAAGGAACATAAAGAGTATCCATAAGGTCCAACTGGAATCCGGTGTCCAAAATGAGTCTATAAGTGCCGATGGATCGAACTTCAGACTCTTGCAGATTTCCCATATAGACGACGCTCTCACTTTGATTTGGTTTTCGGGTTGTAAGAAAGCCCTGTATAGAATTAGAAATATGAACAATTTCTCCTGAATCAATCCACTAAGTATTACAAAGAACATCAATAAGATTGGTTTGAAAACATACTAGGATAGAATCATTACCCTTCTTTTCGAACCAAATCTTGCGTTTTTAACAGTCTTTCTGAAGGTGTCCTACTTTCTTACAGAAGAAACACTTCAACTTGTCAGTTTTCTTTTCCTTGTCATCAGACTTTGGATTGGAGGCTTTCTTTGATGGACTGCTCTTTTTAAAATTTTATTTCTTCCTTTTATTCTGGTTGGATACAAAACTGACCTCCTGGCATCCCTCATCATTCAATCTCCTTTCCTTTTGGACGCACATACTCTATAGTTCATTTAGAGTCCACTTATCTTCATTTGTATTGTAGTGGATCTTGAATGCTCCAAAACGAGGAGAAAGTGAAGTCAGAATGATTTGGACAAGGTAACCTTTATTCATTATTAATTCGAGGGGCTTTAGTTGTGCACAGATATTTGCCATTTCAGATATATGGTCTCCTATCCCATTAGTACCAGTATACTTCATTGTTACTAGTTTGGTCATCAAAGTCCCAGCCAAAGATTTATCAGCAGTAGCAAAACGGTTCTCTACATTGATTAGGTATTCCTTTGCATTTTTAGAAGTTGGTATGGAGCTTTTGATAGTCTTGCTAATCGTCTTCTTGATATATAAAAGGCAAAGACGGTTGGAACACTCCCACCAATTATGTAATGTAACCTCATCATCAGTGCTCTCATCAGTGAGAGCAGTAGGTTTCTCATTACACAAGGCATAATCATGATCCATGTCAGCAAGGTAATAAATAAGTTCTTCATGCCAGTCATTAAAGTTTTATCCATTCAGAAGTGACACGTTATTCGAAATAGGGATAGGTGTTGAACCTATGAATAAGAGTAAATAATACATGCATATCAATCATCATGCTTTGAGTTTCAGTAATAGAATATTAAAATTCTAGAAATGCAACCTATTGCATCATTTACAATCTATCCTGTGGGATCAAGATGGTAACCTACTAATGGTTCACTTTACATTAAGATGGAAGACATCATTAGGGTAAAATATTTAAGTCTTCAAAATGGTCAAATAAGATATATACCTGTGGATATTTCCATCCCATTTAACTGTTAAACTATCATATATAGATCAACGCAGTCAATCAAGAATGTATACCTGCAGATATTCCCATTCTATTTTGACCGTTATATAACGATCATCATAAGACCCTAAAGTTTGAAATTTAAATTGAATGTGTGATACGATTATGTTTAAGGCCAACATATATAATTATTGTGATCAGGAAAAATGTGTACCTATCGATACTCCCATTCAACTTAATCACATAATCATTGATGCCCCAAACACATTTAAAATTGAGAATTATACATTTTAATTTAAATTTAACATAAATTATCATCCAAGCATCATAAATATTCTAAAATAATGCATAAAGACATAGACAACATCTATTTCTATCTATTTTTACCATAAAAGTATTCTAAAAAAACATAGAAATTCAATTGGTAATATAGAGCATAAGTAGAAATAGATGTACAATCCATGAAATATGTATAAACTTAAATAGAGAGTACAAAGACACCATATCTATTATGATTAGAATCAGAAATAAGGCATAAAGAGAAGATGTGCTTACATAATGGGTTTATTTCATTAAATCCCATAATATGGGCTTTCATAATGGGTTTAGTTTATTAAACCCCACATATGGGGGTTTTTTTTTTTTTTTTTTAAAGTAGGGTGCCACAAATCCAAAACCCTAAATTACATTATACAAAATAAACCCTTGGGTAAAGTATAACAAATAAACCCTAATTTATAATTAGAGTTTAAATCTTTTCAATACTTGTGAGTCCAATGCAAATAACATAAAGAAGATTTTACAATTGTTCGTATAATATTGGTCATGAATTATATAGATTAATATCAAAATTAATACAATTCATCTCATTCAAGCCGATACGATCAATTGGATCATACAAATATAATATGGGTCGAGTACTGGCATGAATAATATTGACACTGTTCATGAACAGTGCCGTGAATAATATCGACGCTATTGAACCGAACCTCACCCACCTACTTTAGCATAAAATGGGTACTGTTTATGAACAATACCAAATACTATTCATGAACAGTACTCTCCATGTGATTCAAGAATGCATTGGCGTAACCATAAAGCTCTGATACCACTGGAGGGATGTTATTCCTACTAATAACAACAGATAAGATCTTGCTATACAATCATTGAATTACAAAATTAAACTATACTAATAACAACAGATAAGATCTTGCTATACAATCATTGAATTACAAAATTAAACTATAAGGGTCGACGTATACCTTTCACCATCGACTGTGAAGAATTTGCTGCTATTATATTCTTCCTGTATTTTTATTCCTGCAATCCCAATCACGAATGCAATGGATCTTCTAGGTTTCTCCCACTAGCTCTCTTAATGCTCTTTTGGTGATGGAACCAATAATGAGATTGACGTTAGAGTAGAAGGAGTACCTAGAGTCATTTTAAAATAAAGTTTTGCACCCTCTCATCAAGGTGTGCAAATAGGGTATGACTCTTTTCCCTAATTTGACGAGGAGTGGGTTTCCTATTTGGAATCCAATTCCATGAGATTAGTATCGGTCAATACAATAATAGATAATATTCTCCAACAAGGGCTGATACTGTCACACTATGTCGGGAGAAATGTTCATTCAGCCGTCCGAAAAGATTAGGGACATGGAGATTGCCGACCTATACGTGGATCCATCATTCTTCTTATGATTTTGGCAACGATCAAAACCGGGAATGAGAGGATAACGAGGGGTTTCGCTTGCAGAGAAGAAACGCAAGGGCGTTATTATATGGGTATTTTAGGTACTTCACATTTAGTAAGGGCATTTTGATATTTAAAATAAAATATAGTAACTTACATCAGCATATAAGTATATTCCTTAACAGTGATTGATGGTAGGGGGTTTGAGTCTAATTTGATGAAACAGAGGGGATGTTCTTATAATAGTGACATTCTCTAGAGAGTGGCATTGTAAATTACCTTTTAAAAAATTATAATGAAGTAGAGGTGGGAGGGAGGAATCAGAGAGTAGTAGTTGAGATTCGATCTATCCTCCAAGATAAGCTTAAGCGAGATTTTTCAGATTTTTAGTATTTTTTCCCAAAAATTTGTATAAGGAAAGGCTCTAAATATTTGACCCCAATAACAAGTAGGATGAAAATAAAGGTAAAATATTTCCAACCCTATAATATATATTTGATCCGACCGATATTATCCAGATCGGTATGGGATCAGATTGCGATACTTAAATCCATGGACGGTAGTCTTGTCATTTTTTATCTTATCAAGTGCCAACAAAATCGGCAAGCGGCTCTAAGTGGTGCCGTGACCTCGAGTTATTAAATTCGCCAATTATTCAGTAGCAATTTTTCCCAATTAAACGAAAAATTACCGAATCAATTTATAAATAAAATTCTTTAAAAATCGCGCTTTTTCTAATTAGATTTAAAATCGCGATTATATCGGACGAACTGTTTTAAACCGAATAATTCGGTTCAAACACACTTTATTAAAAAAAAAATCGAATTACAAAAGCCAAAAGAGGGTTTCGAACTTTCGTTTCTTTGCTTTTTTCCCCCAAAACCCCTCATCCTCTCCATCTCCGAGACTCGACCGCGACTCTGCCTCTCCGCTGATGTCTTTTCCCAATCCATGTCTCCGCCTCTCCGGTGACTTCGTGAGTTCAAGGTAGGTGACTCGTGAGGAGAGCATGGGACAAAAGCCAAAATAAAGAGGAAAAGGAGCCGTTTTGTTTCGGAAGATCTCATTACGGCGCAGGTGGTGGTGCCAAGGACGACGGCGACCGCCACTGCTCGGCTGCTCCCATGATTTTCATGATTGAATAGAAGCTTCCTCTGGTTCGTGAATTTGAGTGATTCGGGTGAAGGCTCGTGGATTCAAGCTGCAATGGTGGATACCTTCTCCCCTATCTTTATTCTTCTCCATAGAAATCAGATCAAACTCAATATTTTAACTCGCAATCTGATGTTCCTTAAATTTCTCAAATTTCAGATTTGTTCTTAATCTAATATCTGATTATTAGTTGTTTATCAAACACCCTTTGGAATATTGCCCATCAATTTGCTTTTCTATTCTTAAGTTTCAAATCGTTCTAGATTTCAAAATCCGATCGATAAAGATTCCTAGCTCTATACCATTTTCAAATTCTGATTTTGAAACTGAATCATTCTTTTTACGAATCGATTTATGTTTCTGATTATTCATTATTTGGATCAATATTTTTTATTGTTCGTAACGCTAAAATATGCCAATTGTTTTTCTGTTTTGTGGTTTCTTAGTTCCATTGGATTCTTCAATATCCTGAAATCTATCCATTGGATTTCAATCCAAGAAAGGGCATACCTGGTGCACAAGGCTCCCACATGTGCCAGGTCTGGGGGGTGGTTACACCTTTTCTCTTAAATCTGAGTTTCTAACAATAGGGAATCAAATTGTGGAGCATTAGTTGGGGATTGAGAAAAAAAAAATTCCAAAAACGATTTAAAAGAAGTCGAATGACACTCTTGGGCAATGTAATTAAATGGTCTATTGATTCAGTATTTGATTGGCATTTGATTGCCGAATGACTCTCTCACTTTCTTGCAGGAGATTCATTCACATATGAGCCCTTACCTATATATACCAGAGAGAAGACAAAAGAGCAACTGCAGTAACGACAAATTCCTCCTCTTCCCTCTTATGATCTTGATTCACTAGTAGACCCGCTTGGGAGATTAGTGAGGTATTCCCGCCAAGAATATGGAAAGTATTAGGGTGTTCGAGAGATTGATGAGGGTGTGCAAATTTTAGTCCCACATTGCCCTAGGGGGAGATTATTGGGCTAATTGATAACCTTTAGTTTCAACATGGTATAACGCATTTTAAAGCCTTGAGGCCCATCAAAGAGGATAATATTGTACCAAGGTCAATGGGATTAGGACGTTACAAATGGTATCAGAGTAGATCCCGACAATGTATGGGACCACAGCAGGGATGTTGTGCCAGTGTAGGTATCATGGACCTCCACAGGATCGTGATATGGCACGTAGCGCGTGTACACACGCTAGGGGTCGACCCTAATGAAATGAGATAGTATTCCCCAGTCATCAAATGTCAAGGGGGGATACACGTAATGGGTGAAAGGTAGTCGTCACCTAGAAAGGGTCTAGGACCCATAAATGTCTCTCCCAATCAAGGGAGAGAGACTAATGACTCTGATGGATAAGGCTGGTTTGCACAAAGATTCTGGACAAGTGTCAAGTGACAGACTGGAAAGATGTTAGGCACCCAGTCTGCCCGGCCCTAAGGCCGGTCTCCTTTTGTTTGATCAAAGTTTGTTTATACCCTACTAACTAGTCCTAAATCTAGGTCATTGAAAACCCTAAACTAGGTATCTAAGTATGACATGTGAAAACCCTAAGCCAAGTGTCTAAATTATGCTAGCTAGGTTATGATGCAAATAATGAAATGATTACGCTAATTAAAAATTAAAAACCCTAAATGATTTAATTAATGTATTATAAGTCTTAGATTAAGCTAATGAAATAAGCCTAAACCTAGGACTAGTTTAGCAACTTATGAAACCCTAAATTAAACTAATTATATTAATTGGGCCTGACCTAGATGGATGATCAATGAATTTATGAGATCCTAAATTGAATTAATTAAAATGATTAATCCCAATTCCTAGTAATTTGTGAAATAAATTATTGCAATCCTACTTAATCTAATCGGTAAAAAGATTTATAAATTAAATGAGACCCAATTAATTTATAAAAAATGAAATGGATTAATTACATTAAATGAATGCATTTTTACTAATCTCACTAAGCTAGTATAGGAGGATTAAACTAAACCTAAAGTTTAATTAAATTAATTATGAAACCTAATTGCACTAATTATGTTTACCTTAAGCTAATCTATGATGAGTTAAACATTTTTCAAAACCCTAGTTAAGCTAATGAGAAGAGAATCTTTTCACTAAATAAATGCAATGCTAATTATCTTCTAAATTAAATATGTCTAATGATTATTTTATGCTATACCTATATTATGTTAGAGTCTAAATGTTATATTAATTGAACCCATTAAATAATTAAAACAACTAATTACGATAAAGAAAAACACTAGTGAAAAATGATATATGAGCTTAAGTAATTAAACTAGTCAAAGAAGCTAAATGGAATGATTAAAAAAAGCTAAACAAGCTAAAAGAAGGGAAAGTTGGATGAATTGGAATACAAGTATACTAATTGCACTATTTTAAACAAGATTTGATTTTTTCTATTGCATTTAAAGAAAGAGGTGAAAAGCCCTAAAAATAAAAAATTATAACACAAACCCTTTCCCCAAATACGTCCTAATGCTACGGGCCGGTTTGAGGGTCCAGCCACGCCCATACTAGTCTACGTCCTAAACTACGTCCCATATATATTATTAAGAGAGAAAAGAAAACAGAAAATGGACTAACTTATCAAAATGATTTAATCCACAATGAACAATTAAGGCTATGATGAAGAAAAACAAAAAAATGCAGAGGGATTGTTTCGTTTTTGATTCAGAGAGAGGAAAAAGAAAAAAAAAAAAAAGAAAAGACATGGAGCCATAAAAAAAAACAAACGATTGAGAGGGAGTTGTGTGGGGCGGCTGAGCTCAGTTAAGGAGAAGAAGATGGGTTTCAGTTGCAGCAAGGAGGGGCATTTGAGATAGGCTTCGGTCACAGGGGAAGCAAGAAAGAGAGAAGGGAGAGAGGTGAGTTGCAGGTTCAGCAAAGAAGAACAGAAGAGGAGGAGAAGGTGAGAAGAAGAAGAAGAAGAAAAAGAAGAGAAAGGAGGTTCGGTGGGACTGGTTAGTAGTTGCAGCAACAAGGAAACAGAAGAGAAAAAGAAGAATGAGAGAAGAAGAGGTGAGTTGCAGGTTCAGCAAAGAGGAACAGAAGAGGAGGAGAAGGTGAGTGGTGTCGTCCATGGAAGAAGAAGAAGAATAAGAAGAAGAAGAAGAAGGAGAAGAAGAGTTGGCAGCTAGAGTTGCAGGTCTATGGATTCGGTAGCAAGGAATAGAAGAGAAGGAGAAGATGAGAAGAAGAAAAAGAAGAAGAAGAGAAAGGAGGTTCGGTGGGACTGGAAGGGATGGAATAAGTTACAAGAGAGAAGGAAGGTTCGGAGGGTTTCAATAGAAAGAAAGAGAAGGAGAAGATGGGTTCAGGTTCGGTTAAGGAAAAAGAAAGGAAGGAGAAGGGGGTGGAGAGGATTCGGCCATGGTAAAAAAGAAAAGAAGAGAAGAAGAAGAAGAAAAAGAAGGAAAGGGTTGCAGGTTTGGAAGAAGAAATGGGAGGTGGTAGCCATGGCGAAGGGAAGGAGAAGAAGAGGAGGGAGGCGACTGATTTTCTGCTACAGGGAAAATAAGAAAGAAAGGAAGAAGAGACAGGAGAAGAGATAAAGAAAAGGGAGAAAGGATTAGGGTTCTTGGATCCTAATCCAAGGGCCTAGATCTAAAGGATAAAACAATTAACAATTAAGTAGAATCATAAAACCAAATGTAAATTCAAAATCAATTTAAATTAAAACAAACCAAAAAAAACAATTAAGTCTGAATGAACCTAATTATATTTAATTGAACCATATTAAACCAAATTGAAACTAATTAAATCTAATTAATCTAAATGAATCAATTAAACCTAAATACACCTAATTGAATCGGGTTACATCTAATAAACCATATTAAACCAAAATGAAACGAATTAAACCTAATTAATCTAAATGAACCAATTAAACCTAATTAATCTAAATGAACCAATTATTAATAAATTAGAACATAATCTATTAAATTAGATAAACTAGTTCTAAATTGCAATTAAGAGAAGAAAAATACCTTAAACCCGGCTTTAATCAAGAAACAATGAGAGATGACCCTTGTGCTTCAAGCCCCAAATTGAATCGAACCGGACTAGATCTCCCGGCTCAAGGAAGGATTAATGTGTTAAACTTTTAGACTTGGAGCAAATTTGATTTTAGAAGGAAGAAGTTAGCCAAAACCTTGATGGGGCCATCCTCTCTCCCAAATTCTCAATTTTTTCTCCTCCCTTTTTGGAAGAGAGGAAGGGCTATACTTATAGCCTTGGGACTTGAGACAATTCTCTCTTATTTCTCATGTGGGACTAAAAAATTAGAGAGAATTGTCCAAAAATGCTTGCTTTTGGACAAAGGGGTTTGGAAGCCATGTGGCACTCTTTGGTTGCTCGGAATGGAATATGATACCGAACTTTGGAGTCAACTTTTGGGGGTCATATCTTTCAAACCGTTAGTCAGAATTGACGTGTAATATGTCTTTAAAAAAGCTCACCCAGCACTATCCAATGATGTGAGACACGATCGTGGTCTGACCAAAACCTTACGAAAATATGCATAAACTAGGGCCCCGGATCATATAATAAAAGAGAGAATCGCGTTGATTGCATAGTTCTCGATCAAAGTGTAATGTCCGACTTGAGGGACAAACAAAATAATCCACAACATCAAATTCTAATTTTTGAAAACATTTTCTGTTGAAAGTTTATAGGGGAAAAATGGTCATTTTCTACTCTAAGCTTGAAAATTCTCCAAGTCTAAAATGTCCAACATGTAATTCTTCATATTATCATCATTGCCGGGGGGTGACAAAATTCGGTGTCTACAGCCAGAAGGGGAAAGATTGTGACACCCAATAATATGACAAATGCTAGACCCACCTGGGTGATCAGTGAAGTATTCCCTTCAAGAATATAACAAGTATTAGGGTGTTTGAGAGATCGGTGAGGGTGTGCTAATTTTAGTCCCACATCGCCTAGGGGGAGATTACT